>VDFB02345532.1:0-23570 GCA_007258455.2 Sequoia sempervirens
ACAAAAGCAAAGGTGTGTGTTGACAGAAGAGAGTTGTTGAAGTAGAGGGGTAAATTTGTGTTTACTTTGTAAAGTTGAGACCTAAAAGAAAAGCATTGACTAAGAATGTAAAGGTGGAGCATTAGATGAAAGCAATGGAAGAGAAAAGAACTAATGCACATTGAGAAGAATCGGACTTGGGAACTTGTCCCAAGATCAGCAAACAAAAATGTAATTGGAACTAAGTGGGTATTCTAGAACAAACTGAATGAGAATGGAGAAGTGGTGAGAAACAAGGCAAGGCTTGTGTGTAAGGGCTACTCATAAGTTGAAGGAATAGATTTTGAGGAGACATTTGCTCTGGTGGCTAGAATGGGGAAGCAATCAAGATGTTTTGGCATTTGCAGCACATAAGGACTTTAAGGTTTATCAGATGGATGTGAAGTTTTCTTTCTTGAATGGAGAATTGAAATAAGTTTAAATGGAACAACTGAAAGGATTTCAGTTATCAGACAAACCTAATATGGTTTGTAGATTGAAGAAGGCATTGTATGGATTAAAGAAAGATCCCAGAACTGGTGTGCAAGGTTGGATAGATATTTGATACAACAAGGATTCAATAAAGGTACTATAGAGAGTGATATTTACTTCAAAGTTGAAAAATATCAAATCTTGATAGTGGTTATGTATGTTGATGACATAATTTTTGGAGGCAATGAAGTTATGTGTAAGAGGTTTTTTAGAAGAGATGCAGAAATAATTTGAGATGTTTGTGTTTGGGGAGATGAATTTATTTCTTGGACTACAAACCAATCAAACAAACAAAGGTATATTCATCTCACAATAAAAGTATGTCAAAGAAATGTTGAAGAAGTTTGGAATGGAAGACTCCAAATCAGTATGTAGTCCTATGGTTGTTAGTTGTAAACTAAGTAAGGATGATGAATCCCCTAAGGCTAATCAAAGCAAGTACAGATCTATGATTGGTGGACTGTTATATCTAACTACTACTAGATTGGATATCATGCATGCAATTTGTCTTGTGGTTATATTTCAAGAAGATCCTAAAGAGACACATGTTGGAATAGTGAAGAGGATATTCAAATACTTAAGAGGCACTCTGGATTATGGCTTATAGTATCCTAAGGATACTAATATCATATTGAGTGCTTACATAGATGCAGATTGGGTTGATTGTGTGGATGACAAGAAAATTACAAGTGGTGGTGCATTCTTTCTTGGATACAAATTGGTATCTTTCTTGGATACAAATTGGTATCATGGCTAAGTAAAAAACAAGATTCAATTTATTTATCTACTAGTGCAAAGGTTGAGTGCAACAACATCTTTCTTAACACAAGTGTTGTGGATGAGGAAAACATTGAAGGATATTAGAGTGGTGTATGATGAGCATATTTCTATCTTTTGTGACAATACAAGTGCAATCAATATTTCAAATAACCTAGTGATGCATTCAAGGACAAAGCATATTTCAATCAGATATCACTTTCTAAGAGAAAAGGTTTTGGAGTATGAAGTGAAGCTTGAATATGTGCCTACAAAGGATCAGGTTGTTGACATATTCATTAAGGTTCTTCCTAAGGATACTTTTGAGTATCTCTGGGAGAAGTTGGGCGTTATTGCCCCTCCTTATTTGAACTAGATGCATATGGAGATGTGTCATTCTAGTGGATTTATGGATTCATTCTTTTTCTAGACTGATGTTGGTGGCTACCTCTCAGGAGGAGTAGGTAGTGACATTGTAGCTATATGGAGTAGGTGTTTTCATTATACAGAGGTTGTTGATTTGGTTGGTATGTACTCCTAAGGGGGAGTATTCAGAGCAGTAGCAAGTATCTAGGTTCAATGTCAAAGGGGGAGAGTGAAGCATGTGAGATAAAAATTTGAAAGAGGGAGAGAGAATCTTGTAAGGGGGAGAGAGTACAAGAATGTTTTGTAGGTTGTCTAATCTATAAAAGGGAGAGCGTGTATGTTTTCTTTGGTGGTTTTTCACATCGTGTGTTTCCATCAATCACAAAGGGGGAGATTGTTGCAATTATGAAGGTGTTGTCATTGATGTCAACAAGTTTTTGTTGTCATTATTGTCAACCAGTTGGTGAAAGAAGTGTTAATAGAGCTGCATGTTTTTCCATGTATATTTGAGATATTGAGGAAGTTTTGTGAGTACATGGAGCTATATTTATGATGAAGAGTCTAGAGATGATGTGTTTTTGAAGAAAACTTGAAGAAAAGAGAAAACAATGTGATGGAGGTGTGTTCAATGGTTCAGAATGTACTCTAAGATGTGCTCTGCATTTCTTCTATGTTGATGATATACCTGTGTGGTTCAGATATGTTGTTAAATTGTGTTCATAGATTCTATATCCAAAAATTGGGCTTCTAGATTGATGTGCAAAAAAAATTGTGTTCACCAGTGTGTGAACTGGATTTGTAGTGTTGCTTACAAAGGTGTCTAGGAGAAGTGTTTTTGCTCCGCATTTCTCCGCAGTTGTGTTTCAGGACTTGCAGTTATGAATGAGGGATGATGGTGTTGGTCTCTTTCTTGTGTCAAGAGGATTTGTGGTTTGGTGTTCCGGAAGTTGTTCTTTGAAGTTACAGTGTATGGCAGATTGATTTGATTGTATTAGGCTTGTACATTCTTCAGGTGTGAATTGGTGCAAAGGATTTTTTGGATCTCAGGTGGTTTTTGGATTACTCTATATTGTATAGAAGCGTTGTGTGTGGTTCTCAAGTTGTCCTTGGATTTGAGGAAATGTGTACTTCAAATTTTAATGGTGTTTGCACAGATAACAGTCGACCTAGTGTTTACAGTACATTCAAAGATGTTTAAGTATTGATGAAGGAGTAGCATGGCATGTGAGAGTTAATTTGGGTCCCAATTAAGTTTTGTATTGTTCCACTTTATTCCTATCCACCATAGGAATGCTTAGTGTCGGCCTATTTTGAATTTGTAAGATGTAAAGTGTGTGTAGCCGACTTGAAGATGTTTTTTCAAGTCACGGATGGTATAAATGCAAGGTGAGTTGATGTGAGATGGGGTGTGAAATAGAATTGAATGTTGTGATGTGAAATTAAGTGCAGAGACGTGAAATGTAGTGTGAGCTATGATGCAAGATTGTTGAATGTAGTGAGTTGAAGGTATATTGATCTCTTGAGAGTTGCGAATGTTGTTGGAGCTATTGAGGTGGATTCTATGTTGCATTGAGATCATGTTCTCTATATAACATTTTATCTTCTAACTTCTATCTTCTTTCTTCTTTATATTCCAACAATGAGCCTTGGTTATGAGCCTTTCTAGATAGTGTGTCCTATTCTGGCAGTGGGTCTTTGTACCAATTTTACAATTACTTATATTGGGAGCTAATCCTCATCGTGGTTTTTTCCTCCTAGGGTTTTCCACATAATTTTGGTGTTCTCTTGTGTATGGTGTTGTTTCAATTTATGTTATCTACATTTCATGTTTAAACATTATAATAGATTGAGGGTTTAATGAATGCATGTGGATTTGAATGTTAATGAGGGTTTCAATGTTTTGATAAGATACAATTGATTCACCCCCCCTCTCAGTTGTCTTGTTCATTTAACAATATATATATATTATATTATATTATATTATATATAAAGTTGCTAGATACTTAAGGTCAAGACAGGTTCTTTTGTAGCCTCCCAAATGAAAATATTTGAACTCTTAACAATTATGTACACCTTTGAAAAGTTTTTTGTAGTTTAAAAATTACAATGAAAATGGTGAATGGAAATGAGCGGGAAGGGGGGACATATTAAGAGGACCCCACAAGCCACACTAAGCGTTCAATGCTTAGTGTGTGTTTTTTAAGCCCAACCAGTGGTATATCATAAGACAACCTTAATAATTACAACCTTGCCAAACTTTGGACTACCATTGGCATGCAACTCTTGAACTAGTTAGAGGAATGGATTTAGAGAATTATATCAAGTTGGGTTCAAAGACATTGAGATAATTGGATCATGTCATTACCCTTTTTGTTGATATTTAGGATAGATGGATATCTTAAAAAAAAAAAAAAAATTGGTTGAATTTCAAATAACGCTTAATTTCATCCCTAAACCTTTACTTTTGAGTGGCTTCACGTAGGTGGTGTGCTCAATACATAAATTTTTTCCATGAAAAGACTATATTCTCTAGTTTTTGTCATCATAGATTCTTAAAATTAAAGAGAATATTTGATATTATGCAAATATGTCTACCAACCTTTCTTTGGAATTTCATATTAGAATTATGAAAAACACGAGCCACAAGATCAAACAATGAACACAGACACCTTCCATGCAAGAGAGCTGCAAACAAAGGATTTCCATATTCCTCAACAAGAAAAAGCTACATAATACAAGAGTTCAAGAGAAGAGGAAATCTCAAGAGAAGAAGTATTACAAGGCATCACAAGGTATAATAATACAATGAGGGTTGAGTGATATATAGGAGCAATACTAAATGATAAAGGGATTAGATCATGACAAGTGTCAAAATCTCTTGCAATGAGATAGAATGATCTAATAATAGCTCTCTAGTTAACATAGAAAATCACTCTAAGTTTAGCTTAAGTATATAGGAGAATAAATTAGAATAATAATTAATTACAGATTAATTAATTGTTACCTAATTCATGATTATTCTAACACCCCCCCTTAAGATGAACTTAGGGAGTAGCTAAAAACCCTATAAAGAGAATGCATGATGGGTCTCGACAAACAAGGCCCAGTGAGATACCCATGTACAAACAAAAGATCTCTCAAAACTAGAGAAAAGGAGAAAACCACATGGGAAAAACTCCTCTCCAAAAGAGAGAAAGGCATGAAGGTGAAAAACCTCCAAATCCAAGGTAAAGACTAAGAAGCCTCCAACCAAAATAATGTCCCAAAAAGAGGAACATGTAGAACATCACTGAAGCACGAAGTGTTGGCCCCACGGTTGTTGTTGCACCAAAAGATCGACCTATTAATGCTCGATACAACCGCCAGAGCTAATGGATCCATGGGAGGCAGTTAAGCCATGTCACAAATCCTTAGGGGAGCATTGACCATTTTCCAACAATCTCCCCTTAGCATTACAAAGAGTTCCGAACTGACACCTTTGGCTCAGATGCAATTGTTGCCCCATGGTTGTTTATTTGCACCAAAAAGATGGCCAGATTTAATGCACGATACAACCCACCAAATCTAACTGAGATTTATGGGAGGTGGTTAAGCCCGTAATCACAAATCCTGGGGGAGTATTGGCCATCTTCAACACAAAGAAGCTCTAGATTATTGTCAAATGATGATTGATATAGTGTTGAAATGAAGAACCTCCAAAAAGAGGAATGAAAGAGCGTCCATATGGTAAATGTTCCATCTCACCAAAATGCATGGGTAACTAGTCATTGATGTACACTGCATCTGCTTAGTATATAGGAATAAGAACTAGATATGTAGATCACTCAAAAATTGAAACCAAGAAATAATTAACACCAACAGTAAAAACCCCCCCATAATGCTAACAAGAGAGAGCCAAGATAGATACACTAAAATTGTGTGAAACAAGAAGTGCATGTAGGAGAAACAACCTGCAAATAAAGGGTGTGCAAACTAAGGCACACATGCATGAAGCAAGAATCATTGGGATTCACTAATGTCATGGAGGGACACTCATGACAAAGGTTTGATGGTAAACCAAAGGAAAATATCAGCCTCCCCATGGCACTTTATATCATAGTGTGAGTACAAAAGGCACAATAGGATGTACAAAATACCAAAAATATACACGAATGACATTTTATCTTAGTGCATCTCACAAAAGGCAAATGCATGAAAAAATATCTCTGCTGCCCAAATAGGATATAATGCAGAATACATATAGAAGAAGCCAAGGAAATAAGTCATCCCATGCAAACAAAAAGTTTCCAAGAGCTAAGATGTCTAAGTAATTCACTAAAATGTGGAAACACAAACAATTGAATAAAATGTACTTGGAGAGAAATATGGAAAAATTTCATGGATAGCTATGAAGATCTCTAAAAGACCATCCCAACGCCACTGGAATTACGAAAAAATGAATAAATAGGTCAAAATTTATGAGCTTGGGATTGAAAACAACACCTTTGACTTCAACAGGTTGTAGAATGCCAATAGGAAAAAATAGTAGTAGGACATCCTTGAAAATTTGATGGAACCAGATTTCTGACGATATCTCGTTTTCCCAATTTCAATATTGTATACCCAAGTTATGGCCAAATGAAAAAAAATCCTCCTTTAGGGCACAAAGAGGGTTCAAAAGGGCCAACCAGTTGTCTGTACCGCTGATGTTATGTTTAATGTCAACAAAATATTCTTGGGGAAATTCCCTTGTGCGAGAAAAATATGATCTACTTGAGGTATTTGGAGAATATTATATGCAGCAAAGTGCCAAAAAGGTGGTCAATTATCCGGAAAAAAGGTGTTAAGAACTAGATAGAGCCCGGGGAAAAATTGAGGCGATGAAAATTATAATAAAGCTATTGAGTAGCATTAAGGGTTGTTGTTGCCGATATAAAAGTTGTCAAATGGCAAGCTTATACAACTGTTGTTCCTGTCCAAGGGACCCGCAAGCCTGTAGGTGTAGGTACTTGTGGGTACCCACTTTAAATGTCTGCTACGTAAAATAAAATTCAACGGCGAGGTTTTTTTTGAAGAAACCTTTTCTGATTTTTTAAATATTTTTTTGCAAATTTCTAAATAAAAGAAATCCAAAAATAACCAACCTTTGATTTTTATTTTTTTTCAAACTTTGTGCATAGGGTCATGCAAAGGGTCATATGGGTCCCTCGTAAAAAAAATTGCCTCAAAACTCACCGATGATAAATAGGCGAATTTATAGTCAAAATTCATCGAATGGAAGCCTCTTGAATGCAACCATGAGGTTTTTTTCAACTCAAAATGCTTTGAAATCGCAGCTACCATCTAGATCTGGAAAAAAAAAAAAGCAACTACTTCAAACCCTTGCAAATCTAACCTTGGGAGTCAAGTCTAGCCAAAAAGACAAAGCCCGACTTTCTAATGACTTTGAAATATATAACCTCATTAAAAGAAAAACTTAAATCCAAAGGAGGGTTAGATTTGAATCCATGCTCTAATACCATGCTAAAATTGTGAAAAACACGAGCCACATGATCAAACAACAAACAAAGACACCTTCCACACAAGAGATATGCAAACAAATAATTGTTATATTCCTTAACAAGAAAAAGCTACATAATACAAGAGTTCAAGAGAAGAGAAAATCCCAAGAGCAGAAGTATTACAAGGCATCATAAGGTATAATAATACAATGAGGGTTGACTTTTATATAGGAGCAACCCTAAATGATAAAGGGATTAGATCATAACAAGTGTCAACATCTCATGTAGTGAAACATAATGATCTAATAATAGCTTTTTTAGTTATAAACAATCACTTTTAAGTTTAGCTTAAGTGCATGAGAATAAATTACTAATAATTAATTAAAAGTTAATGCATGATTACTCTTAACATTTCACCTACTAGGCATATTAGCCTAAAGCTTCAACTCCATTCTCAATCCATTTTTTGAATGTTGGAAACTCAAAAAATTAAGAGGTTTAGCACTCTCTGGTGACTTTCCACCGTAATGGCATAGTTAACTCAATAAAAATTGATATATTCTACCTAGCATTCATTTATTTTTTCCCAACTTATAAAATAGTTGGCACAAAACTTAGCAAAGAGGCGCACATTTCACTTCCAAAGATAGAAATACCGGTGTACCATGGAGGCGTGCCCCTAAAAAATCCCCATGTTTCTGGGATGTGGGGACACGGGGGAGATGTCCCCTACCACGCGCCACCAAGGGACACCTCCCAAGAGTCTCTCTGGGATCCCAGTCTCGCTGACACTCAAACTTCTCCCACAATGAGCAAGGCCAAAAAAGTGCCCAAAATACTAAAAAAAACTCTTTTTTTATTTAAGCATCCAAACCCTAACCCTAATGGCCAATGGGCCCTACCAAACCCTCTCAAACCCTATAAGACCTCAAATCCTCACAATCACTCACAAATTCATTCCAACATCAAAGTTGAAGAGGAGCAAAAGAGTGAGTGAAGGAGTGGAAGTGCGAGAAAGTTGAGGAGCAAGAAGAAGACGAAGAAGCCTATAAGAGAGATTCTACACCAAGTTGGGAGGATTCTTCAAGCAAAAGGTAGGATTCCATGGTTGGTTTTTTTGTTTTTTTAACTAGTTTCATATTCTAATTCATATTTTTTTCATTCATAATTTCATAAACATGGTTGCAAGTGCATTAGCAAATAGCATATTAAATTTGAAATGTTTAATGTTCATTGTTCATATTGTCATCAAGATTTAAACTTTTGTCAAACTAGGATGAAACTTTTGTGTTGACAAAAGATTAAGAAAAAAGATTTTTATTTGTGTATCATTTATTTCTACGCTTCGTGTGATCTGGAGTAAGAAAAACCAAAAGAAAATTTGTCTTAATTCTTTGTGTTATGCTATGCAACTACATGCATAGTTTGGATTTTAAATTTTTATATTGTTTATTGCAATGTCACAATGAGTTCTCATGGCATGAGTGGGGATGAGATTGAAGTTCACTCACAGTGAAACTGAATCTAATTATGCACCTAAGGCTAATGAAAATGTAAAAGCAGAGAGGGGTAACCGTTTGACCTAAACCATGAGTTTTATGGCCAGTGCAGCTACAAATATGAATTGCCCCTCCACATTACTGGAAGAGTATGCTAAGGGTCCTTTTGATCCTAATTCTCCTTTGAAACAATTTGCAACAAAATTATTGAGCAAGTCTAGGACACCTAGGGGCACGAGGTTGTGGAAGTGTCAATTTTTTCGCCTTGAATAGTTTACTAGCATTACCAGAGTTAATGCCCACCTCCTGCATATCCAAGGAAAAGGTGTGGAAACATTTTTGGCTTCACTGAATAATCTGAAATTCAGAGTTGAGATATGTAGGTTGTGGGGTGTTGGTGGTGAAGACAATGCAACTACACTTATATGTGTTTCTTTCTCATAGGCCAAGGGGTAATCAGAGCCAGCCACATGGTTTTACTTCTACTTTGCAGAGGAAATTTACATGTATGACATCTTCTACTTCAGAGGCTGATGCAACAAAGGCTAGGGGGAAACGCAAGTTGACAACTAATGCTCCTAACCCAATAACTGAACTGTTCAATGTGCAAATGAAGGATAATGCAAATGATGCCATTGGCAAATGCCATGTGGCTCAATCTCCTTATTATAATGAGGTGATGGCGATGGTGGCAAGGGAAAAACCATTATATGTGCCACCAAAGGAGACAAAATTGAGGACCACAATCTTGGATAAGAACTATTCCAAAGTAAATGTGTTAATGGAGAAAATGAAGGAATGATGAGTTGCAAATGGATGCAATATTGTCATGGATGGGTGGACGGACATTTGGCATTGTCCACTCATCAATATCATGGTTACATGTTCAAAGAAACCATATTTTCTTAAGACAATTGATTGGGCATCGCAAGGATGCCAATTTTTAGTTTCAAATCATCAAGGATGTCATTGAGGAGGTTAGGCCACAAAATGTGGTCCAAGTAGCGACAAATGCAACCCATGTGTGCAAAGTTGTAGGGAAATTGATTGAGATAGTTTATAAATACATTTGGTGGACTCCTTGTTGTGTGCATGCCATGAATAATGCACCCAAGGACATGGGAAAGATTGATTGGATCAAAAAAGTAGTCAATGATGTTAGAGATGTGCAAATGTTTATCTACAACCACCGCACTTCACATGCACTCTTCAGGTCCTTCTCTAAGAAGGAATTGTTGAATCTTGTCGAGACTATATATGTGTCATATTTCATTCTTTTGGATTGAATGCTTGAATTGCAAGAGGCATTGCAACTAAATGGTTATGACAACAGAATGAAATTGGTGGCCCGAGTCCAATACAGAGCAAGGGAAGAGGGTTAAAGATGTAGTGAAAAGTGATGTTTTTTGGGGTGATGCAAAATACAATCTCTATCATTACTCCAGTTTTTCAAATTATTAGATATGGGGATGCCAATGCACCTAGCCTTAGAGAGGTGTATGAGTGCATTGATTCTATGATGCCAAATGAAGGTTGTCTTGCGAAGGGGACCCCACATTAGAATTCTACCATGAGCACGTTCAACCAATCATTCAAAAGAGATGGGAAAAGTTCAACACTCCTTTGCACATGGTTGCCTATGCATTGAACCCCAAGTGGTACATGCAAAGGCCCAGTAGAGTTACACCCTTACATGATGTTGAGGTGAAGGTAGAGTTCTTTAGGGCCATTGAAAAGATGTATGATCATGTAGAGGTTGGCATCATTCATATTGAGTGGACACAATTTGCCTCTTAAGAGTTATTCTGAGGCGGCTAAAATGAATATGAGAACGATGGCACAAGAGGACCCAATTTTGTGGTGGAATTGCCAAGAATTGATTTCTTTGACTACCACTCTAGCCATTCGATTGCTATCTCAAATTTCTAGTTCTTCAGTTGTTGAGAGGAACTGGCCTACTTATAGCTTCATCCACTCTCTTAAGAAGAAGAGACTTACCTCTAAGAAAATAGAGAAGTTTGTGGTTGTACATAATGCTTTGTGTCTAATTGATCGCAAGACACTTGTGTACAAAGACAGTCTAGTAGCACAATGGGATGTAGAGCTAGAGGAGCCAGCACAGATTGATGAGGATGCTATAGTTACACAAGCAGGGCCGGTTGGTATTAGTTTGGCGGAGCTTGAGGATGTGTCCACTTCCAACATCTCTAGTGACAAGAAGTATGGGGATGATTAGAGGCCTCACTTCACTACATTTTGTTATTTTGACATGATTCATGATTGCACTCATTGTAGTCATCATCATGAAATCTTGAATATACAATTTGAATTCAACATTTTCATTGTTCAAACTTCAATGTTATTGTTAAATTGTTAATAACTTTAATTAGTAATTTCAATTTGCCAAAGTTTCATTTGTAAATTCAGCATTGTAATTCTTATACATCTTTTTATAACTATTTTTTCAAGTACCTATATGTATATCAGTGCCACCAACCTCCACCGACTCAAGAAACTACATGGAACACTGAAATATACTCAAGTGTATATTACAAAAACAACAAGTCAACATATCAAGCATATCAAACTAATGCCAAGGTTCAACCCTTATATCATAGAAATCTATAAAATAAACCTTCTAAACAGCAAAGAATATATGCAGTCTATTTTAGTATAGACATATCAAGCAATTATTGCAAGAAAAAGAAACCCAGAAAACTTGGTAACAGAATGCTAAAAACGATAGAAGAAAGCACACCTGAGGATGTGCGATAATTTTAATATTAGACAATTAACTGAATTCCATCTCATCTATCCATACCATCAAAGGGGACCACAGAGCACAAAAGCAAGCATACAAATAATTTTAAGTTTTATATTTTAATTTACTTTTATCGGTTTACAAACTATTGGTTCTTTCTTTCATGAAGACCTAACAAACATCTCATTACCATACAAGTTATCAGTTGCACTTAGAACTCCAATTCCCAATGACATGCATACGATACATGAATAACAATTTGGCAAACTTCAGATGGACAAAACTCATAATCTATTAAAATATATGGTAAAGTTTGGGTGTGAATACGATGGATTAAGCCTCACATCTGCTAATAAAATGTCAATACTCTATGCATTTGACAGCAGATTTAGACCAGGGACTTGCATCCCTAACCATGCTAATAACTTGTTTTACTGTGATAAGATAGGGTGTCACCAAAGAAAATTACAAAATATTATAAAGTTACAGTAAATTATTCTAAACTGTTCAAATATGAAATGGCTTTTTTGGCCATCAGTGAAGATTGTGTGGTCTCTTCATTTAGACCACATTAGATGGCTTTCCTACAAGGTAGGACACACAGAATTATCATTCCCAGCCTTTGCCACGTAAGACTAGTCATGGGGAAGAAAATACATATAAATGATTTGCTAGAATGAAAAAACATATGCAACCAGAAAAATTTAAATTTTATATCAATCTATACTAATGACCACGGCTAAAAGAAAAGAATGGTATTGTTGTAAAGAATACAGAAACATTAGATAGACATAATGGCTCAAAAATCAAAATCTTTAATTTGACTATGGAACTCTGCATGATTACACCTCTCCATTCTGAGCATTCTTCCAATGTTACACTCTATTAATAACAATGATTTTCCTTTGCCAAAAGAATTGACATATACCAGTAAAAGAATGGATGACATGAAAAACTTGAATCATTGACCAGAGATGTGCCAAAATTCTATGTAAAAAGAGTAACAACATCTTTCCGATATCCACGGACCATAAGGAGCCTGGGGATGTTCTCCACCAAAAGATCCATGTACTCCATGTAAAAGTATGGAGGATGGTTTGGCGGTGGGGGTGGCAAACTAACAAGCACAACTGCTGCCATTCTTGAATATCGCAAGATAGTGGCATTGAGCTTCAAAGTAGTATAAAGAAATTTATTTACTTGTTGCTCATTTACAGGTTCTGAAACACCTCCATCTTTCATTTTTCTCTTCATGTCCTCTGCCTGTAATGCTATTCGTTTCCGTGCTTTCGAGAATGACTCCATGGCATCTTCACGTTCAGTTTCTAGCCCTTGATCTTCCCTATGTTCTTCCCATGATTTCATTGTAATGACAATTACTTCAGCTTGCATGCGAAGTTCATATATAAATTTTTTGACATCTGCTTTCAACTCTTCTGCTTCAGTGTCCTCTTCAGCAATGCAATAGAGCTGAATCTTACAACTCTCAAAGCTTTCCTTTGTGAGTAAAAGCTGAGAAAGAAGTAGCATGAGGCCACCATCACGTACTATCCAGTAAAGGTCAATCGTTCCATACTGTTTCTGGTATTCTCCAGGCCATTCATCCAAACCTTTCACTATGACAACTGCTTTATTAGCAACAATACAGTCATTTATTATGCTGACAAATGTCCCTGTGATTTCTTTCAAATTTTCTTGCCTCCATATTTCTGGGTATCGCATTACAACAATGTTGGGCTTTAGATTTCCAAGGCCCATTGTTTGGACAATGCCACGAAAGCCTGCTTTTATGTTCTCAGCTACAATGATTTCTGCAACTCCCTCACAATTTTTGTAACCAATATATGCATCCAATTGTCGCCTTGCAATAATTGCTTCTTCAGCCTTCTCATTGTAGTCACCATCCAGAATTGAAACAAAGATGGACATTCCTCTACCCTTTTTCTTCATGCAATTTGCAAAATCAGCAAGCTTCGGGTGGCATGGTACATTCTCAGGTAGCTTGCCCCATGGCCTGCAGAAGACCAGCGGTATTGGGTACCAATTCTTTGGATGGACTTGGTTGGCTGCATTCAGAAAAATGCAAATCAGCCAGTCTATTAATGAATGAAACAGACAGGTTCAAGTATCCAACATTGAAATAAAATATTGTGTGGATAAGAAAAAGCAGAACAGCTCTGAGATGGGAATGCCAAATAGCATCATGTCATGCATTTGTAAAATTTGATGTTCTTTGCATGGGAAATTAAACACTTTAACTACCCAGTAAATAGAGAACCAATTTGTAAATAGTCTAACATGATAAATTATCCCCACTTCTTTTTTCATTTTTCAAGATTTTTGCGATGCTTGGAAAGTTTTTGACTTCAATCAAAATTTGATCTCAGCTGATTGGGAAAGAAAGACAAATTCCCAAAGATCTTACAAAGAGGCCACCAATTAAACTATCTGCTGAATAAAATTTTAGTGCCCATCACTTATTTCCCATCCAACTTCCAGCAATTGAATTTAATGATTACTGAATGAATGGTTTTCCAAGTGAATTTAGAGTCTGAAGTGAAAATACAGAACAAAACTAAAAATTCTGGTGTAAAAAACAAGGACAAAAACATTCTAAGGCATATAGTATGACAGGCCACACAAATTATGTCTTTAACTCACAAGACTAAATACTTGAAGGATGTGGCTCCATCCAAATATGTGTAAATTTGTAATTATATTATTATAAGGACAAGTTGCTTACTGTAAAACAAGCAACTCCAAATGAAAACAAGAAAAATTTGTGAAGAGTTTCTCATTATATGATGATCTCCAACAACTTATACAAACTGCAGAATCCAGTACACATACTAAAATATCCAGTATGGTTTTAGAATTAAACCTGAATTATTTACTATTCACAAAAATTCAAGATCAGGAAGCTAATTAATTAACTGTTTGCTAAGGTTTGTGGAGAACATGTACTGCAGATGATGGCAAAAGCAAATTCAAACAGTAGTATTTTAAAGATTAATATATAGGAATATTACCTCCTAAGGAGCGAAGACTTCGTAAAGCTAATTGAAAATATGCACTTTTGAAACCGTCTCCCCAGTCACCAGCCTTCCCCTTGATACTCACATAGTAGTATAATAGGCTTGCAAGTGCTAGTGAAATAATGGTGAATGGCCAAGATATCAAGAACATGATAACTGCAGAACAAAAGCCGTCATCAAAACAATGATAAGATAGAATATGCCCTGTTAGAATGCATAAAATTCCAATAACTCAATTGAATTACAGATTTCACTTCTGAATTCCAGTTATTTTTTAGCTAATAGACATTTACACCCAATGATGTCGTTTCTCCAAAAAAATAAAACTTGGGCTTTCCAAACAGTTAACTAAGAAAGTTTAGTACTGCTGATTTATTCCATTTGCCACTAGTAAGCAATCATGGAAATTGCATTTATGAGATTTCTGGACCGTATTCAAATCAAAGGAGAGATGGAAGCTGTACCAACACAAAGCACGGCACCAATAAGTGAAACACTCCAGTGGTGGAATTTCCATCTTGGACGCCAACTTGGTGCATCCAGAAGGTCCAAGAGGAAACATGATAAGTTCACACCAGCGTAGCATAGAAGATAGAACATGGTTATCACTGGTGTGATCAGATCAAGATTCCCAAGCACAACACAGAAAATACAGATAAATGCCGTAAACAGTGTTGCAAAATGTGGTTCAATGCTGTCAGCAGCCTTGAAATACTTCAGAACTGGAAGAATATCATCATTAGCAATTGCTGCAAGCAGGCGTGGAGCACCTGAAAGACTCTGAAGAGCTGCTCCAAGGGTAGATAATATAATACCAATGTAGATAATTGCTGGTACTGGCCAAGCCACTGTTGCTGTCAAAAGCCTGATCGAGCATATTAAATGCACAAATTACAAAGCCTTGGGTAAGCATAATTCACTCATTTGTTGTTTTCAGGGCACTTTATAAACAAAATAGACAGTTTTCAATATGCATTGATACTGACATGCCAATCTACCTTCCAAATAAGGTCTAGACAAACATTACAATTCCATTAAGTTTATAAAGTGTGCAAATAATCATATAGGAAAGAAAAAAAAACTGAAAAAGGCATAATATTAGGAATGCATACCTGTCTGTTAAAAGTCCCTCTCTTGTGGCTATAGCTCCAAACAACAATACAGAGATCAAATACAAAGCAGTAGTAGTAGCTATTGCCGACAATGTTCCAACTGGTATTGAACGCTGAGTATCTCTCAAAGATGCAGACCGATTTGAACCAGCCATAATTCCAGTTACAGCAGGGAAAAAGAGTCCTAGTAATCCCCTGAGGAAAAAAAAGACTTTAGGAAAAGCTTTCATGTGTACTAGAGGGAGAAAACAAATTTAAATATTAGTCATGCATTAAATGATTAGTGTTAATGCCCTCAACACCATACAATTTTTTTGCAAATTCCACAGATAGAGTAAAGAATCTCCAGTCTGAATAATATTTGTAAGGGGGTTACAGGAGAAGACTTTTTGGATTCTTGTGGAACCTGCATTGGCAGACCCACATGGAACCCAAAATGGTTCCCAAGGTTCTCCTTTCAAGCAGCTTGCTGCAGAATTACAGGAGACAACAAATCAAGTGAATATGTCAATGAATATGTGTGGCTTATGTGAATCATCAAACCTTCAATGGAACAGGTAGGCATATAAGCTAAGTTGCCGATTCGTGGATCTGACAATTTTTTGGGGGGTTGGGTTCATTCAAACAAAAAATATGTAAAAATCATAAATATATATAATATATATATTTGCAGCCTAAAAGCAAAAATTAAGTTTAGAATACCACATAGCATCATATAATCAACAAAAACACCATAAACTCGAATGTTCAAAACAAAAATGATAAATATTATAAAATATTCATTGTTCAAACGTCAAGCTCAATATTTAAATATTATAAAATATCAAGTTCAACAATCAGTTTTCAGCATACGCATCATATAACTAAGTTACTGACTCGCCAGGTTTACCTGCCAATTCCGGGTATGGTACGTCCCGGAATCAGACAAGGTTCATTTTTTTTTCTTTGCACTTGATTGCGTCACGAACTGCATAAAAACACAATTTCTCCACGATTTCAACAGGTTGCAAGAAAAGAAGATGCAAGTTGCAATGAAAAAATACGCGGATTGCAAGAAAATATGCAAGCTGCTGGATAAATCGTAGGTTTTAGGAAATTTTTTAATTCACAAACCCTAATTTCAAAAATGAAAACTTTAAAATGTAAAAAAATTGAACATTTAAATTCCCGAACCTTAATTTTTTTCTTTTACTTGTAGTTTAAATTTATAATTCATTTTTTATGCCAATAGTGGCATGGTGCGATGGTTAAGTTGTGTTATTATTCTTGCTATCAATGTTCAAACCCCATTGGGGTGTAATTGTTGAGAATATACAATGGGGATAAGGTCCCCCATTTGTGACCTCACCAGTTCATAGCTCCGGGTCAAAAGCATTTACCCCTCTTAACAAAAAAAAATATCATTTTTTATTTTAATAGTTCTTTTAAATTTTAATATTGTATAATTTGAACTATAAATTTATAATATATTGTTTATTAACATAGTAATATAATTATTATAATACATACAATTTAACTTATATTTATTAATAGTGAATAGTAAATGGATATAATTATTTCATAATTATTAATAAATATTAAATATACAATATAATAATTAATATTTATTATTTTAATATTTTATAGTTTATTTAAATATTCAAATTAATAACTTTTATTTTTTTTGTACAAACATACCCAACCCCCCAACCCCCCAAAAAAAAAGTATCATACCGATGTACTGCACCCATGTACCTATACCCATACCCAAGTTGGCAACTTAGTCATATAATCAACAAAACAACCATAAACTCGAATGTTATTTAAAACATAAATAATAAATATTATAAAATATTCACTGTTCAAACTTCAAGTTCAATATTAAATTTTACAATAATAATATTAAGATTGTTGAAGTTGTTTCAAAGATTGAGTGCCCTACTATGAGGATAGAAGGGGAGGATTCAGATACAATTGTAGGGAATAAATGAGGGTTTCCCATTAAGGGCAAGAGGATACCAGATGCTGTGCCTTTGTGTCCTTTGGTTGAGCCTAGATCTTCTTCGAAAAAAGGGTAGGGATGTTTCCCCATACGAATCAAGCTTTGACTCCACTTCAGAGTTTGTTGATAAGGTTTGGATTCAAACCTCCATGAGTGTTGTTTTGTTGCTCCTTTATTATAGTTTGTTGTTTTCTTCTTATGGGAGCTTTCTAGTTTCAAGGCCTGATTCTTTACAGGTTTTGGTTTCATGTTGTTTTGTCTCTCTTTTGCTGATCAAGGTTTCAAATTCCTTTCAAAACCCTCTACCGATTCATAGCTCCAATCAAAATTGTTTATCTAATAAAAAACAATCAGTTTTTAGCATCAAATTGATTTACTAAATCAGAATCATTGACATTAGATGATGATGTAGGAACATTTGAAGAACCAAACCCAAATGAAGAGCTTTAAAGCCACATAGACCTTCATAGCACATACTATTTTTATTGCTTTTTTAATGGCAAGAAACAATGCCTATAAAGCCAAAAAAACAGCATTTTTGGAGTGTTTAATCCATGTTTTTTTACCTACGGCACAAGTCAAGGGCTTAAACTTGCCAAGTACCCAGCAAGTACTCCCTGAAAATTGTCAAAAACTCACCAAAAAACTCTACGAGTTAACTCCACAAAAAATCGCTATCAAAGTCAAAGGTGGAAAAAGAAAAAAATATTGTCTAAAATGTGACGAGTTCTTTGCAGATTAACTGGGATCCATTCGGATCCTCCCTAGGTTCATCCTAGACAAACCCAACTCTCCATAGCCACACCTTGCCAACCAAACCCAGAGTTGGCCAATCACCGGCCAGATCCAATAACATAGCATATGAGCCAAGAGTGGAGAAAAATAGTAGCTAATTTGAAAGAAACCTATCAAAATTGGCTCCAAAATATTCAGGCTGGTTCTTGGGGGGAACTCAGAGTCTTCAATAGAATTGGTATCTTTTCTGACCCACCTTCCCTTTATATAGAACAATAATGCTTGTCAAACCTAGCTAATTTGAACAATAAAATCCAATGAGAGAGGCCTCCTTTGGAGTATGTCAGAATAAATGTTGATGGTGCTTCTCAGGGAAATCCTAGTAAGCTAGTATGAGAGGTGTCTATTAGGATCATATTGGAAAAGATATCTTCCGGTTTGTGGCATGTCCCTGCCAAATCGCTACCCTAAGACAGTCCTGATCTTATTTCCTAGGCAAGTGAGATGGTGGTCAACGACTCATAAATCGATTAAGATAGGCTTCGCAGCACTATAAATATTGGACAGAGGGCATCGATGCCTAGTAATTCTAAATGCAGTGATCACTAGTAATACTGTAAGTATTATTATCCAAAGAGCAGCGAATATCTTAATGAGTTGTAGCAAGACGATTAGGAAAGTTGGCAATATATATATATATAAGACAAAGCTATTTCAGACAAAGAATTTGCCCCATTCCAAGTTTGTCTCATTCACGAAAAAGCTGTGACATAAGACAAAAAGGTATGCAGCGATAATTAGGAAGAAAGTAACTTCTAAATGCAACAAATAAGGAACAGCGATTAATTCAAATAAATGTAGCTATTAATAAGTAAAAGGCAGTGCTTAGTTTGTTAGTGGAAAGGCAGCAATTAATTAGTTAAAGGCAGAGACATGGCTATTCATAAGGATATCTCTCTTCCAAAGAGATGCATCCTTTCATATTAAAATAAAGATATAAAAGGAAAGGAATGAAGGAGGAATAAGATATCGGAGAGGGAAACAATCAGAAATGAATAAATAGTCTGCACTTAGAAAGGCAGCAGCCCTTAAATATAATAAGGGATTGATATCAAGAAGTATGTATGAAGAAGGAAATGGTTCAGTGAGGAATATATGAAGGCAAATGATAAATTAATAACAAGGGAAGTAAGTTTAATATAATTATAAATATATACATATGTATAAATTATATACCTATACATGATCATGTAATAGTGATTAGAAATAATTATAAATGAATATCTATATATGTGAATTATATACGATTATGCAATAATGATGCTTGCAGCAATTATGGAGGCTTAAAAGTAATTATGATTCTTTAATATGAATATGGATCATGGATGCAAAACTCACAGAAAACTCGGCGAGTTGCAAAAAACTCGTTGGTTTTTTTGCACACCGAGTATTTCTGCCATTTACTCGCCATCCTTTACTCGTCGTGCAAATGTCAAAAACTCGATGAGTTCATGCTAAAATAGTCATTGAAAATAGATTGGGTGATAAAGAGAGTTTGGAGCAGTTATTCCAACTCAACGAACTGGACAAACACAGAATATTGGTGCAATGAGCCATGGAGGCAATGCAAAAGAGGAGGAAGTATTGGCACGACAAACACCTTCGTCGAATGAGGTTCCAGCCTGGCTAGTTAGTTTTGAAATATAACAGTCGTAACAAGATCAAGCCGGGAAAGTTCAAAGTTAGGTGGCTTGGACCCTTTAAAATCAGCGAGGTTGGTGAGAATGGAGCAGTCAAACTGGAGAACTTAGACGGGGGTCTATTACTAGACTCCATTAACAAAATGAAACTAAAACTATACCACGAGAGAAGGGAAACAATGGCCATCAATATGCTAGGATACGCAACTACAAAAGACTGGAGAATAAGCCAAAGCAGAACCAAAGATGAAGATTTGAGAATAGGTGAAAGCCAGTTTGTAACAAAGGAAGACTGGATGGCACTAGGAGGCGAAAGATAGTCGAAGAGAGATTTGTCAAAAAAAGAGTGGATGGTATTGCAGTCCCTCAAGTCCACAAGCATCTAACCAATGCCTTGTTCGAAACACCCACCCTCTGGAAAAGGGTATGGGGTCAATGGAAGTACCATGCACCCTATGAAGGAGAACAAAGGGGGTACTTGTCATACGAATTGGATGAAGAAGCAAAGAAGGAAAGAAAGGAGAAAGAAAAAAAAGAGCAATACAGAATGAAAGCGACAAAGATGACTAGGACGAAGATTGGAACGAATACCTAAAAAAAGATGGACCATGCCTGAAACCTATAATGACGGAAGACATGTTTACCAATGCCTAGTCAGACAAGTACAATGACGATATAGCCAAATATGCTAAAGAAAAAAATCGAGAGTCCTCGACACTGGTGACCTCGTACGGATTGTGGTGGGTGATACCAAATCTAGCGGGTCCACCGATCATAAACGAAGAAAACATCACTTGGCACCAACAGTATGGTAGACGCTATGTGGACAGAAGTTACAAAGGTATGGGTCCTGCTCCATTAGTAGACAATTTTTGACTTAAAATATTTAGGACATGGTGCAAAGAGGAATGTTACAAGAGACTGCCCTTCTCCTGTAAGCGGCATTACACGTTGGAAGTTAAGATATGAGGTGATGGAAGAAAAACACAAAAAAGAAAAATTGATTAAGGAGAAAATAAAAAATGTAAAAAGCAAAAAATTAATTGGGTGGAGTCGAAACACGAAAAAACTATATGTGTAAAGTCGAAAAATGAAAAAAGACAATAAATGAGAAAGCAAAAGAGAAAAAATGAAAAATTAGAAAAAAAATTCAAGAGGACATTAAGTCTCACCCCCCTAACGTATGTTGAGATCTGGGCTGCTTTTTCTTCCGGTCTCTCCCTGCATAGGCATTCCCCTTGTGGTTGTGTTTGGCCTTGTTTTTTGTTTCTGTGGACCGTTTTTGCTGGTCTGTTTTGACTGACAATTGGCAGTTGGATGTTTGTTGTTTGGCTATGTTGTTTTTCAGGTTCCTGGACCTATAACCAGGTTTTTATAACCAAAAAAAAAAGTAGAAAAAAATAAAAGGAGAAAAAATTACAAGAAAATATATTAAAATAAAAAATATTAAAGTGAAAACTTTTGAAAGACTACAAGAGGTCATACGGCCAAAAGGCAATTATATAAAACCCCTTGACAATTCTCATAAGTATTTAAACAAAGCAACCGTACGAAGAAGAATCGTGGGAAAGTGGAGAAAAGAAGGCAAGGGAAATTGTACGACAGAAAATCGTATGGCTTAGTTTCATACTAAGTAAGTCGGACAAGAGCATACAATTCGTGCAAGGGTTCAACGTACAGAAAGTGTTAGCATACAGTGAATGTGGGAGAAGAAAATCATATGGTGTAAGGAAAGCACACAATCACAGAGCGTCGTACGAGATGAGGTGAAGAGCACTATACCGGATAAGGCACGCGAGCAAACCAGTAATCGTACGTTGAAGGGTTGCAGTTGGAGGAGCCCATACGCCAGGGGAAAGTTACCAACAGTATGCACCTTGTACACCCATATGTGATAGAAGAGAAGTGCATGTTGGTGTCATACGTAGTACAATTCTGGGAGCAATGAAGGAGATCAAACCCATGCACTAGGGAAATTGCAAGGTACGACAAAGCAAGTGCATAGTACTATGTAACAGAGTGATAGTACGGTGTAGAGGGTTGATTGCACGGAGAGAATTGCAAGACACAAAGTCTGTCCTACTGCAGCATGTTGGAAGCAATGAACGAGGTACTATAAATCTTGTACGACATGTACCAATCAGCAATTATATGGTACGTGTTGGACAAAATAACTATTGGAGAGTACAACGGCACATTAGTGGAGTGAATAAATACAGTTGCTATAACGGTCCTCGGGAAACCCATCACTTATACTGAGAATAGTTGAAACTCATCAAAGAGGCATGGCTGCAGCCAACAACAAGGGGAAGCGACTGCCACCATCTGACCTCGAATAGCTACAAGCAAAATAGTGAAAGGGAGAGATGATGATGTAGTAATAGCAAACAACGTTACCTAGGAAAGTCTCAATGATACAAAATGTTGTTCTTGGTGGTTGGCAAGTCAAGATGATCACATCTTGAAACAAGCAATGCAATGGGCGAAAGTGGACAAAGCAGTGCAACTGCTATTATTCAATTCTCGGGACTTCGAAGCATACCTGAGACAGGTGATCGTGTATTATGACAAGCATGACCACAAGTCAATCAATCATCAACTATAGAGGTTGTTAGGTGACCATTTCCTATGCATCGCCCGAGTTCACCAGAGTATTTGGGATACCCTCTCAAGGAGCCTCAACAGCTAAGCCCTCAAGAAAAATGTTGAGGCAAGTGAAGGAGAACCTTTTGGTGAGAGTGAGTAGATCCGACCTCACACAACAGGAGAGAGACAATATATGGAGCACTAAAAACAAAGGGTTACGAAAGAAATTTCTCGCCAATGCCGAATGGAAGTGTATTAGATTTGATTAAGTGTCGGCTAACTAGTGCAAGCAAAGCATCTGACATAGCCATCTGGATGATTACACTTATGTTGGGGTTGTACTCGGGCAAGGTATAGAATTGGGCCACCTTTCTCTCAAAGAGGATACGGGAGTTTTTATGCTTAAGGCACAAAGCCTTCTATATGATGCAGCACGACATTGGACTGTTGTTGGATGCCATATACACATAGGTGCCTCCAGATAATTGGGTGAGATTGCAACCAGTCGGCCAATTGGATGCGGGATGGCCGACTATATTCTACTAGGCTAATTTGGGGGTATAAACGGTAGGAGAAGACACACCCCACCTAGCACCACCAGTAGCGAAGAAGAGACAAGCAGACACTTCATTGCCTTCGTCGAGCAGAGATGACTATGCGCCGAGTGGAGATGACCGTGAGGCCATCGAATTGTCCTCTTCAAAGGAGATGAGTACAGGGGAAGTTTCTCTAGTAGGAGAAGTGGGCTCACAGGAGGACGTCAACAAAGCAATTCATGTTCAACCGGCAATGTAGCCACAGCTAGCCATACCTATACTGCCAGTCGCGCTACCAACAGCAATACCAGTATTGTCGTCACTACCAGGGAAACCACTTGCAACGAATGACGATGCGAAGAAGGATGCAGAGCTCAATGCCTGGTTGGGAGAGACGGGTGCACCAGCAAACACCCCTCCACCATTGTCGCCAGTGCCACCCCGAGAGTCGACCGACATGGAGGTTACTCACCCTAGAGAGCTGCCAACTTCGCAGCTAGAGGAGCCAGCCTC
>VDFB02345533.1:0-28011 GCA_007258455.2 Sequoia sempervirens
AAAAACTAAAACCCAGAAACCTTGAAAAACAAAAAAAAAAGCAAAAGGAAGAGAAAAAATAAAAGATAAGAATAAGCAACCAAATAATCTAAGAGGAAAAAGGACCAAAATTTCTTTTATAAGCATAATTTTCATTTTAATAAACATACTCTAAAACCTTGGTGAAAACCTTATTTTCAAAGTAGCCTGCCAAAATGGAGTAGTGAGTTAAAACCTTATTTTCAAGGTAGCCTACCAAAATGGAGAAGTAAAGCGATGCTTGGTTTTGGATTGCAACCTCTGCCCATTTTTCTGTATTAGACACAATTTGTGTAGAATCTTATGGTAAGTCACTTTCCATGGTTTCAGTTAATTTTACTTTTCAAATCTGTATGCAGTCAGGCCATATGATCCATTCTTTTTAATACTTTTACTAGTTTCTTGTTGACTAGCAGTGATTATGTTCTTTTTTAGTCTAATTATGGAAAAGCAGATCCATCTTGTGTTGCAGAATTTAAGGATTCAAATAGACAACTTGGAATCGGGGTCTATTTATTCTTTTCCTTTCCATTATGAGATATTAAAAGTGATCTTTTCTTTTCGAAGTTTCCACTATCAAATTGCATAGTTCAAAGGAGAACTTACTTTTATCTATAAAAATGATATTAAGGGACATGTAGATTGAGTTATCTATATAAATTTCAAATTTTGAACTCTTAAAATTAGCTTCCATTTTATGAGGGGGCATGCAAATCTCTTTTGAAGTTGAGTGTAAAAAATAGAGTAGCACGTAAAGAAAAAGGATGAACAATAATAAAGTGAAAAGTGGCTCTTTTATCAACCATGTAGAGTACAATGAAATGAGTGTAGGGATGGTAGGGGTTTAACGTTTACAGTGTAGTGGAACAGTAGTTCAATTGTACAATAGATGTCATCCTACTTTGTTTGAGAACTCTTACTAAATTCCAAAAAATAGGAGTTCCCAAATGATGCCAATAGATATTATAAATAGAAAACAAAAAACAATATTTTCATATAAAAACAACAAGAGCTGATTCATAGGCCCTATGAAAATCTTTAACTTTTTGGCTCCCCTTTGATACTTTTCTACATACTTACAAATTACATCTCCATGATTAATATGGACTGGAAGGGTTGAAAGGGCACATGTTAGTCTTTTCCATTTATTGGGTAATAAAGAGTTTGAAGTGACTGAAAGAATCAAATGTAGCTCTTTACTCTAGATGTTTTTTTCTCGTTCGGTTATTAATATATCCAAATATAAACCATGATGACTTAAATTAGAACAAAAAGAAATATCATGAAAACTACAAGAAGAGATCAATGATTAGATGAAACATGGAAATGAAACCAACTCCATAAGCCACAGCAAACAAAATATGTAATGCAAATGAGAATACAAGCCTTCAAAGGAGTTGTCATGGATAAAGAATCATCATCCCTTAGATCTCTTGTGAGAATGCCTGAAAGCTCTTCAGTTATCCACAATATCAACATGATATGAGCTCTAATACAAAGATTGTGCATATTTCTTCAAAGTTTATTTAATTTGGTGCTATTATTTGTATCCTGTGATTCAGGCTTCAAACCAACCCCTCTCATTAGTATTTGTCTTCCAGAACTATCTAGAAGAGGGTAATCAAAATCAATATTGGAATATCTAAAAGTCAAATATCCTTTCCCTTAAACTGAAGCTTTGTTCTTGAAAAACCAGAGTTGAGGCAAGCCAATAACTAGTGGAAGGGAAGTTGAATGAAAATTTAGAGCAACTAAAATCCTTCCTAAGAAAAGTGCCCTTTCCACTATAACTATCGGTTCTAGTGTCTCCTTGTTCATTTTTTCTAGCATCTCCTCATTTTCCATTTCTTGATAGAGAGCTCCAAAAAGATGTGCAAGATGTTCTTCAATCTCAAAAATCAATTTTGAGATAAAATGGAATCATTACTCTTGCAAATAAGGTGCTAAATCATTTATCCTTGAAGGAGATTTATGTGCATGAAGAGAACTTAGGAGGTCTTCCAGAATATTCTTGGACCCCTCATCTATGGTATCTTTTATTTGACTAACCTCAGTTCCAAAATAAGCATTAAGGAGACCAAACTAGTCTTCATCATTTGTCATCATAAATCTAAAACTCAACCCAGGTAAATTGACACTTTTTAGGTCCCCTCCCTTGATAAGCCAACCTTCACTAGTAGTTAATTTGTGCAAATAGGTTTCAACATATTTGTAACTTGCTAGAGATGTAACTATGGCTTCAAGGCATTTACCAACCTTAACTCTAGTTGACCTCCACCCTCATGCTCTTGTTTCAATTCAGTTTCTTTCCAACCCTACAAATCACAGACTAATAAATGGTAAGCCTTGAAATCATGGAACAAAAAACTACAAGAGACGGAGCAAGCATACAACATTAAAATTGTGACTTGCAGCAGTAAAACAAAAGAAGTAGTAGGAAGTTTGATATACAATCAGAAAAGGGAATTTTATGAGGTTGTCTTAAGGAAGAAAATTAAAAATTAAATAAAATCATGCTTCAAATTCCATTTAAATGTTTAGTTGTATAGTAGATGTCATCCTACTTTGTTTGAGAACTCTTACTGAATTCTAAAAAATAAGAGTTCCCAAATGACGCCAATAGATATTATAAATAGAAAACAAGCAACAATATTTTCATATAAAAACAACAAAAGCTAATTCATAGGCCCTATGAAAATCTTTAACATTTTGGCTCCCCTTTGATACTTCTCTGCATACTTACAAATTACATCTCCATGATTAATATGCACTAGAAGGGTTGAAAGGGCACATGTTAGTATTTTAAATTTATTGGGAAATAAAGAGTTTGAAGTGACTAAAAGAATCAAATGTGTCTCTTTACTCTAGATGCTTTATTCTCATTCAGTTATTAATATATCCAAATATAAACCATGATGACTTAAATTAGAGCTAGAAGAAATCTCATGAAAGCTACAAGAAGAGATCAGTGATTAGATGAATCATGGAAATGAAACCAACTCCATAAGCCACAACAAACAAAATATGCAATGCAAATGGGAATACAAGCCTTCAAAGGAGTTGTCATGGATAAAGAATCATCCTCCCTTAGAGCTCTTGTGAGAATGCCTAAAAGCTCTTTAGTTATCCACAGTATCCACATGCTATGAACTTTGATACAAAGATTGTGCATAGTTAATCTCAGTTTATTCAATTTGGTGCTATTATTTTTATCCTATGATTTAGGCTTCAAACCAACCCCTATCATTAGTATTTATCTTCCAAAACTATCTAGAAGAGGGTAATCAAAATCAATACTAGAATATCTGAAAGTCGAAGATCCTTTCCCTCAAACTGAAGCTTTGTTCTCGATAAACTAGAGCTAAGATGAGCCAAGAACTAGTGGAAGGGAAGTTGAATGAAAATAGAGAGAAAATAAAAGCCTTCCCATGAAAAGTTCCCTTTCCACTATAACCGTCATTCTAGTGTCTCCTTGTTCATTTTTTCTGGCATCTCCTCATTTTTCATTTCTTGATAGAGAGCTTCTGAAAGATGTGCAAGATGTTCTTCAATCTCAACAATCAATGTTGAGATAAAATGGAAGCATTGCTCTTGCAAATAAGGTGCTAAATCATTTATCCTTGAAGGAGATTTATGTGCATGAAGAAAACTTAGGAGGTCTTCTAGAATATTCTTGGACCCCTCATCTATGGTATCTTTTATTTGACTAGCCTCGGTTCCAAAATAAGTGTTGAGGTGACCAAACCAGTCTTCATCATTTTTCATCATAAATCTAAAACTCAACCCAGGTAAATTGACACTTTTTAGGTACCATCTCTTGACAAGCCATCCCTCACTAGTAGTTAATTTGTGCAAATGGATTTCAACATCTTTGTAACTTGCTAGAGATGTAACTATGGCTTTAAGGAATTTACCAACCTTAACTCTCTCACACAGATCTGCAAATTATCCATCAGCTATTATTTGTTTCATCCTACTAAGTAACATGCTCTCAAAAAGTTCATCCCATAGACTCTTTGAGTGCTTCAAAACAATCTCACACATGCATTGGCATGGAAACTCAACATTTAAACCAAAACATTTTTTAGCCACTCCAAGCTCCCTTCAAATGCATCCAGATTGTCCAATGTTTCTCTATCGATGTCTCATTCTATGCAAGTTCCTTGCCACTTTTCACAAGATGAAGCAAATACTTTCCCCCAAGCCTATCTACAGAGAGAATATCATCTACACATGTCTTAATCCATGCTAAGCAAGACTCTAATATAAATTCACTTGGAAAAATCATCATGGTAGCTTGTAGCTTCTCTCTATGATATTTCCACCACTGCACCTCATTGTCTAGGTTTGGAATCCCACCAAAGAACTATGATTCAGGTGGCACTACCAACACATCTTATAAAAAAGAGGCAAATCATTTAGAACCTCCAAGAAGAGTTCCCCATCCTGACATAGCATTACCTATATGACTCTTACCACATTACAGAAAATGGAATTGAATAACCCCACCTTATCAGTCTATTAGCTAGATGTGTCTTCTAGTTCAAGCGATGCGTTAACGGTTATGTTTTTTCATTAGCATGAGGATCTTCTATCGGCAGGACAAGGTCTCTTATTCCCACGATGGTTCGATGGGGATTTCTCCACCGATGACATCCCCGTTAGAACATCGTGGGAATAGGAGACCTCATCTCACCGATGAAAAAATAGAACTATTCCACTGATGACATCCGCATTGGACCATCGTGGGAATAGGAGACCTCATCCTACTGATAGAAGATCCTCACATTGATGAAAAAACAAAACCATCGATGCATCACTGGAACCAAAAGACACATTTGGCCAATAGAACTCTTGATGTGTGAAGTCTTCTAGCCATTTTTGTTAGAATGAAGCCGATGGAGTTTAGGGGTTTTGTTTTAGATGATGTGGAAAATTTTGTTTGGAACCAAATAGAGCTGAATGGGTGTTTCAAACTCAATCAAATCTTGTTTAAAATATCCCAACAAGAAGACAAGTGTACTTAGAAGATTGGGATTGCTTTTCTGATCATCATGATTTGGTTTTGAACATCTTTGTAACTTGCCAAAGATGTAACTATGGCTTCAAGGAATTTACCAACCTTAACTCTAGTTGACCTCCACCCTCATGCTCTCATTTCAAAAAACTACAAGAGATGAAGAAAGCATACAACATTAAAATTGTGACTTGGAGTAGTAAAAGAAAAGAAGTAGTAGGTAGTTTGATATACAATTAGAAAAGGGCATTTTATGAGGTTGCCTTAAGGAATCAAATTAAAAATTAAATAAAATCATGCTTCAAATTCCATTTAAATTTTTAGTTGTATAGTAGATGTCATCCCACTTTGTTTGAGAACTCTTACTAAATTCTAAAAAATAGGAGTTCCCAAATGACACCAATAGATATTATAAATAGAAAACAAATAGCAATATTTTCATATAAAAACAACAAGAGTTGATTCATAGGCCCTATGAAAAATCTCTAATTTTTTGGCTCCCCTTTGATACTTCTCTGCATACTTATAGATTACATCTCCATGATTAATATGGACTGGAAGGGTTGAAAGGGCACATGTTAATTTTTTCCATTTATTGGGAAATAAAGAGTTTGAAGTGACTGAAAGAATCAAATGTAGCTCTTTACTCTAGATGATTTATTCTCATTCAGTTATTAATATATCCAAATATAAACCAAGATGACTTAAATCAGAACTAGAAGAAATCTCATGAAAACTGCAAGAAGAGATCAGTGATTAGATGAATCATTGAAATGAAACCAACTCCATAAGCCACAACAAACAAAATATGAAATGCAAATGATAATACAAGCCTTCAAAGGAGTTTTCATGGATAAAGAATCATCCTCCCTTAGATCTCTTGTGAGAATGCCTGAAATCTCTTCAGTTATCCACAATATCCACATGTTGTGAGCTCTAATACAAATATTGTGCATAGTTCTTCTCAGTTTATTCAATTTGGGGCTATTATTTGTATCCTGTGATTCAGGCTTCAAACCAACCCCTCTCATTAGTATTTTTCTTCCAGAACTGTCTAGAAGTCGAGGGTAATCAAAATCAATACTAGAATATTTGAAATTTGAAGATCCTTTCCCTCAAAATGAAGCTTTGTTCTCGAAAAACTAGAGCTGAGACAAGCCAAGAACTAGTGGAACAAAAGTTGAATGAAAATGGAGAGCAACTAAAATCCTTCCTAAGAAAAGTTCCCTTTCCACTATAACTGTCAATTATGGTGTCTCCTTGTTCATTTTTTCTAGGAGCTCCTCATTTTTTATTTCTTGATAGAGAGCTTCTAAAACATGTGCAAGATGTTCTTCAATCTCAAAAATCAATGTTTAGATAAAATGGAAGCATTGCTCTTGCAAATAAGGTGTTAAATCATTTATCCTTGAAGGAGATTTATGTGCATGAAGAAAAATTAGGTCTTCTAGAATATTCTTGGACCCCTCATTTATGGTATCTTTTATTCGACTAACCTCAGTTCCAAAATAAGCATTAAGACAACCAAACTAGTCTTCATCATTTTTTTATCATAAATCTAAAACTCAACCTAGGTAAATTGACACTTTTTAGGTCCCCTCTCCTAACAAGCCAACCCTCACTAGTAATTAATTTGTGCAAATGGATTTCAGCATCTTTGTAATTTTCCAGATATGTAACTTCAAGGTATTTACCAATCTTAACTCTCTCACATAGATTTGCAAATCCATCAGCTATTATTTGTTTCATCCTACAAACAAACAAGCTTTCAAAAATTTCATCCCATAGACTCTTTGACTGCTTCAAAACAATCTCACACACACATTGGCATGGAAACTCAACATTTGAACCAAAAACCATTTTTAGCACTCCAAGCTCCCTTGAAATGCATCCAAACTATCCAATGTTTCTCAGATCAATGTGTCATTCTCTGCAAGTTCCTTTCCACCTTTCACAAGATCAAGCAAATACTTTCCCCCAAGCTTATCTGTAAAGAAAATATCATCTGCACATGTCTTAAGCCATGCTAAGCAATACTTTGATATAAATTCACTCAGCAAAATCCTCATGGTAGCTTGTAGTTTCTCTCTATGAGATTTCCAAAACTACATCTCAATGTCTAGGTTTAGAATCCCACCAAACAATTGTGATCCAGGTGGCACTGCCAACACAATCTTATAAAGAAGAGGCAAATCGTTTAGAACCTCCAAGAAGATTTCCCCAACTTGACATATCGTTACCTGTATGACTCTTACCACATTACAGAAAATGGAACTTGTGTACCTTAGAATTTTAACCTATTTTAATGTGCAAAATAAGTAAAAATGCAAGTGGAAAAATACTAAGAACACTTCAACGATTAGCCTAAAGAGTGATAAAACAAGGAAAATAGATGCAAATTGATTATACCTTCCTTTTTGTTGAAGACTCCTTGGTTGGCCCTTGATTTTGATGAATTTGTATGCTCTTCGGATGGCTTTTGATGTAACTAGATGCAAGATGGATAATGCAAAATGACTAAATGGTAGCAAATGCTTGAGAATGCAAATTGGCAGCATAAGGGTGCCCAAAATGAAATTGTTCAAAATGCCCTTGAGGAGGGGTATTTATAGGAGAATTTGAATTCTCTAGAGAATTCAAAGGTTGAGATTGATCCAACAAGGTCAAGAAGAAGGGCTATGGTGGGTTGAGAACTCACAAGCCCTCACATCTTGACATGTGGATGGTGAAGTGGCTAAGAGGAGGTGAGGTCTAAATGAGGTGGCCAAAAGGTACATGAGGTGGAGGAAGGACAAGTACCTTGGGGAGTGAGAAGATTTCTTCAAAAAGGGATTTCTTGTCCCCAAGTGAGAGTGAAAGGGACATTTGAAGAATTTTGGAATTCCTCAAAAATCTCCATGGGAAAAGGAGAGGTGGTTGGAGAAATAAATGTGAATAAAAATTTCACATTCTTAGGAGAGTCTAAAAGATAAGAGAGAGTCTCCAAAAAGGTGGGAATTGGTCACATGCGCATGAGGTGACATGTCAAATATTCTAGAAGCTTAGGGAAGACAAAATGTGAATTAAAAATTCACATGGTGAGGAGAGAGACATAGGATGAATAAATGAAAATTAAAAATTCTCATGGGAAAGAGGGTCAATGTCCAAAGAGGAAAAATGGAAAGATTGACTAAAAAGTGGTGCTAAAAATAGTTAATGACTTTGATTAAAGTTGTGCAAATACTTGATTATGATAATTAATGGAAGATTAGAGACAAGTGGTAAATGTAGGAGGATGTGACATTAATCCTTGATTAAGAGGATGCACACCCTAAATATGAATTAATTAAATTAATTTATATTAGAGATGGATTATGGAGGATGTGACAAAGAGTGAGAAAAGAAGAATTTTAAATTGATTTTAATTCAATAGATTAGGATGACTAAATTAAATAAATTGTTGTATTTATTTAATTTAAAGAAGATAAAAGCACCAAATAAAGTATTTAATTATTAAATTAAACACTTTAAGAATCTTATGTGGGAAGCGTAATATTAATTAAATAAATTAATATTGACATAATTGATGAATAAAGGGGTAAATTTGATCATATGGAAGTGATCAAATTGGGGTGTCTACATTTTTTTTGAAATATTGTTAAAATAATAATGTTTCAAAGAAAAATAAATGTCGGGGATGAAGAAAGGGATAGGGATTAATTCCCCAACCTGAAAGAGAAGGAGAGGGATGCTCTAGTGCCTGGCTTCAAATGGATGGAAGAAAGTGATAGGGTATGCCCCCTCAAGAGGGAAGTTGGGGAAGAAAAAAGGGGGGCCTCAGACGACTTCTCGATAGAAAGAAATGGAAGAGATCATTGGATAGAGAGCGAGAAACTAAGCAACTTTTCCTTTTAAACGGAGTCGATTGGACGTACGGTTTGCAAATGGCGGCTTCAGAAAAGAAGGGGATTAATTGGAAGAAAAAAAAGGTAAATAAAAGATAAAAAATACCTTTTATTGAAAAAGGGGGGAAAAGAAAGGTTAAAAGGTAATTTGAAGGACTACCTTGTTGCATTCTTACTGTAGCAAGTGAGGAAAGGGTGAAGAAGAGGGAGAGGAGATGAAGCAGCCATGCTACGAGATTATGACACCAAGATCATTCACTGAGTAGATGACCTGCGGAGATGCTGGACCCATTTTGCAGTGCCCCGCAAGGTGAGTACGAAAGCCCATGCAATTTATTTTAAATATTTAAGCATTTTTTTTAAGATAAATAAAAATGTACCATATGGGTTTGGTGGGCGGGGGGAAATAGGAAACTAGGTAGGTTGTCGAATTAGTAGAAAAAAATGGGGTAGAAAAATTGGGGGGGTGCGAATGGGCACGCCCCTGCACAGTGGGGTGTATGCGCCCCAAGCTGGAGCATACATGCCCAAGCCAGGGTGAATCCGCCCTAGCTGCGGGGCGGACATGCCCCGGCCAGGGTGGACCCACCCCGGCAGCTCGGGGCGGACCCGCCCTGGTAGCTCATGGTGGACACGCCCCGAGCCAGGGCACAGACGCCCCGACAGCATGGGGCCGAGCCACCCTGGACAGCGACGGACACTCCCTGAGCTAGGAAACGGACGCCCCAGATAGGGACAGACACACCCCGGACAGGGGCAGACACACCCCGAGCTAGGGCGCAGACGCCCCGGCAACCCGGGGTGGAGCCACCCAGACAGGGGCAGAGTTGCCCCGACAGGGGGGAGCTGCCCTAGGAAGGGGCAGAGATGCCCTGATGAGGCGGAGCCACCCCAGGTGAGGGGCGGACACGACCTGATAGCGTGGGCAGAGGAGATGGAGCTGTCCCAAGCGGGGGCGGAGTTGCCATGAAAAAGAAAGAAGAAAGGGGGAAGAGGGATGCGGCAATGGAGTTTATAAAGAAGAGACCGCCCCGATGGGGGGCAAGATGAGGATGAGGGGAGAATAAAAGTAAAGATGTCCTAGGCTGGGAATATTGTGTACTAATAAATGGTTGATGTGGATATAGAGTTTAGGGTGGATACGGACACATGAGCGATGGTCGGAGGCATTGACAGTGGCTCTAGTAGCGATGACGGGCATGGAGCATGCGGGGTTATTTCATTTTTGGAGGTGCCAGTGATGAGGGCACATCAAGCAATGTTGACGGCCCTAATAGAGAGATGGAGCTCAGAGACATCATCATTTCAGCTACTAACAGGGGAGATTACAGTGACGCTGGAGGATGTATGGCACATCCTGAAGATGTCGATATCAAAGATTTTATTGAGTGATGTGGTGTCGAGCGGGGCTGAGTTGAGGGAGACTATGACAGTGCTATTTGGACATGTTGCCCTGCCTATTCAGGGTCAGCAGTTGGATCTAGATAGATGCCTAATAGTGGGAGTACCACCTTTGCCTTTATTCCTAGCTGGTTTGATCAATGGGATATTGTTGCCAAATTGTAGCAGGTGGTATTGTAGTTTGCGGTTCATGGAGGTGATTCGACACATTGTGGAGTGGCATGAGGGATAGATTGCATGGGGTGCTTGTGTCCTAGCCCAGTTGTATAGAGATATGCATCTGATTTGTTATCGGGAGGTAGTGAGTTTGATGAACATGACCCTATTACAAGTGTGGGCATGGGAGCATATTATGGTGATGAGACCAATTGTTATGCGGGAGGGAGATGTGGATGATAGAGAGCCACTGGTGTGGAGGTATGGAGAGGCGAGGGGCTGGGTTATTCGACATAGGTGGTTGGGAGATGTGGAGGGATGGAGGAGGATGGTAGATGATTTGGAGGAGGGAGACACAATATGGCGACCTTATATGCATCAGTGTTTTAGGGGATGGAGAGAGCAGACTGTGAGACAGAGTGGGTATTTTATGGCTTTGTGTGTTCTGATTGGGATTCTTCCGTGGATAGTGGAGATGCACCAACCAGATAAGGTGATGAGACAGTTTTGGCTGACACAGGATATTCCTGGTGTGCCGGTGATGTTTCGATAACTTGCTATAGAGCGACCATGGGGGCGTGTGATTAGCCCAATAGAGGCCAGAGCATCATGGCTGGTGACAGTGCAGGTAGCCTATCCTGGGAGATGTGTGGGAGTAGAGGATGCAGGGGTGACAGAGCGATATGACCGGTGGTTTCACAACCACCTATGGAAGAGGATTACACCATTGTTGCCGATTGTAGCAGCCATCGGATTTGGATCAGAGGATGAGCAGCATGGGGCTAGAGAGGGAGTACGACATGAGGGTGGGAGAGGTCCCGAGCCAGAGATGGGAGGAAAGAGGATGGAGGTAGTGGGATGGGCAGGTAGGAGGAGGAGGAGGGGGACCAGGGGCAGCGGAGGAGGGTGAGAGAGGCAGTACGACAGGAGGGTAGGAGAGATCTGGAGCCCGATGCAGGAGGACAGGAGGAGTCAGAGATGGAGATGATACACACAGTGGAGGGTAGAGGGGGCCGATAGACTAGTATAGGGGGGAGAGTATGACAGAGGAGAGTGTTGGTACAGGTAGAGCAGGGAGGGGAGAGACAATAGGATGGAGGGTAGGAGGAGACGGAGGCTAGGAGTCAGCCAAAGTTGATAGCGGGCAGGAGGCAACTGATGAGGGTATAGACCATGACAGAGCAGGAGGGTTTCCGAGAGGAGACTGAGGCCAGGAATCAGCCAGAGAGGATGGGGAGTAGGGGATAGCAGAGGGGGGCATATGGTATCAAGGTAGGAGTCTCCCGTTGTAGAGATAGGGGAGAGTGAGGATGAGGAGCAGCTGAAGATAGGAGACCCAAGGAGATTGATGAGAGTGGGGAGGCATGGTTAGCCACGAAGAATGTGAGTCTGTCCTTCCATGGAGGACTTGGAGGATTAGTAGGAGGAGGATAGGGAGAGCAATAATGTTATGGAGATAAATGGAAATGTGTTGGATATGGATATTTGGGATGTAGAGCCATTGGCGATGGTTCCTGTCATTTCCTCAAGGGATTCGATTGTTCAGCCGAGAGACACTATGGAGATTTTTTAGAGTATAAATCAGAGGTTGAGGGTGGCAGAGGCAGAGGTGATCAGACTCATAGTCAAGCTATTGAGAGCACCAGTAGTAGGTCAGAGGACTGATAGATCTATGGTAGAGGTGATGGGGAGAGAGAGGGAGGTATTGTTGGATGACATATAGGGGCTATGAGATGAGTTAGCTGCTGTTAGTTATGACCGTGACATACTACAGGTAGAGACCGTTATATTGTAGGCCAGAGGGGCAATAGTGGGGATGACTGATCATGTATCAACAGGTAGTGGGAAGCAAGTGGATGATCTCTGGCAGGAGTGAGATGAGCTACGGGATAGAGTTTTTTGCTTAGAATAGACGATGGGAGAGATGGGGGTGATGTAGGAGAGGGAGAGACAGATGAGGGAGTAGATTCATATTATGCAGACAGAGAGAGATGTAGTATAGGAACAAGTATAGGTAATGGAGGAAGAGAGTGATATAGTGTAGGCATGAGTTCAGATGCTACAGGATGAGAGAGAGTTGACAGAGGCACAGATTCAGTCTCTTCAGAGGAGGAGAGAGGAGGCAACCTCAGAGGTATTAATACTGCAAGGCTAGTGAGATGCAATGGTGTTGAGAGTTTAGGAGCTACAGGGGGAGAGGGATGGAGTAGTGGTTCAGTGTCAGGCTGCTCAGAGGGAGAGAGATGCTATGGAGATACAGATGTAGATACTGCAGGGGGAGCGGGATGCAGCAATGACACAGTGGCAATCTATGCAGGGCAGTGATGTGATAGGAAGAGATATGCATGGAGTACAGAGGGAGAGGGATGCAGTAGTAGCCAAGGTGATGGCTGCTGAGGAGATGGGAGATCAGATACAGGCAGAGATGGCACAGTTACGCTTATCCCAGGAGGCCTGGGAGTAGGAGAGGAGGATGATTACGAGGGATTGGGACAAGTATCGTCAGGAGCGAAATTCTGCTCAGGTTCAGGTTGCGGAGCAAGAGGAGAATGCGAGAGAGGCAGGATTTTGGATGGCCACATACTATCATTCAGTTCCAGACCCAACCCAGTAGATATTTCAATATACCCAACAGACACCCTAGATTCCAACGCCATCCCAATCACTGGGGACACGGACTTGAGGTTACAACGATTCACCAGGTGCTACACTAGATAGGAGATCAGTACCGGATTCTCCACAGAGATCAGACATGGGTAGCTCATTCGGGAGGTGACAGGTTACTATGTTTTTTACAAATGTAGGGTGGAGTATGTAGGATTTATTGACAGAGATTAGAGAGGTTCCACATCTCTGGATTTTGTAATTGATTATGTGATGGATATATGATAGATTTTTATGTATGTGACACACACATTATATTATTATGACATGAGACAGTTCTTATTGGCATTATGTAGTATGTTTCCTTTTGTTATGGGTGACTGTATGCATGCTTATATGATATTTCTTGCTTATGTGGATGGGTATTTTGGGTTATTTATGCATTGGTGGATGATATTAGATGTTTATGGTGATATACACACATGTTGCATTTATGATAATTTATATGTATGGATGTCTAGTCAACTTATTTATCATGTATGTATATGTGTATGATGGATTTTGTATGGACATTTTATATATGCAAGATGTGATGTATGATGAGTCTGACACTTTGTGATGCAGGTGGTGATGTATGCATGGATCTAACATGTGGTGATGCAGGTGGCGATGGATGCGTGGTTAATAGAATGATTTTGATATGCAATAATGCTTTTGTAATTGTATAGGAAGTAACATATGGCCATAAATGCCAATAAGAACTAACAGGATAATGGAAAGTGGGTATGTATTGATTGTGAAAATGGGTGTCATTTGGCATCTGTCAAAAATCATGAGTATCCTAAAAAGAATGGGAAAGAGGGGGAGAAAGTATTTGCACAACCAAAATCATAGGGTGAATGTAATGCGATAGATGATGAAATGCAATCCTAATATGAGTTTCAATCTTTGGAGCATTGATATTTGCTATAGCATAAGATACCAGATACCCTGATATATAAGACCAAGGCCAGTAGGTATCCAATGCATGAAACAAACACATCAAGCAAAAGGGTGCTACCCCAACACCCCAAGGTCATGAGGACCTTGGTCAGGCCAGGCATTGGGATAATCACAAACACACAAGGATGCCCCAATGTAACACAAGACCCCATGGATCCTGGTGGGTACTATGTGGGACAACCAAAAAAGGCAGTGATAAATAAAAGACCAAGATGAACCCATATGTCGACTAGTCAAAGCACACCATGATATGATGGATCAAGGTGACCATGACTAGTGTTGATAATGAGCTCAAATGAAAAATAAATTCCAAAACATCAAAAGATCACAATTAAAATCAAAACGTCCTTTGCCATAGGATCAAGGTGATGGATAGGATTGATGAGGTCTACTAGGAAGGATGCATCCTGTTGAGACCAATGATGGATACTAAACTAGAATGACCCAGTTTGACATCAGATATTTTTTTATTAACGAAATATTTTGATAAATTGAGGATTTTATTTGAAAATAATAGGCCAGATGGAGACACAAACTGACATACCCTACAGACCTAGGGGCTCAGGGGTCGATCAGAGATTAGCCTTACCTACGTGAAAGCACAAAGCCCTCATAGTTCATGAAAAGACCATGGATAAAGTGGAAAAAAAGATAATGGTGACCTACAATGACAGACATAAAACATGGTAGAAAAATGCCTCGGGGGAGGATCAAATGACCAACCTTGCCTATGTGAAAGCACAGGGGCAATGTAGTTCGATGAGTGATAAAAAAGGACGAGATCTAGATGGAGACTGACACGATGGATGATCCTATATGTTGACATGGACTGACCAAAAAAGAGAATGAATGACATAAGCTCAAAGTGGGATACTGAAAAGCTCAGGATGGGGGATAGGCTAGATGGGTCATCCAATGCTCAATCAATATATACCAAGTGGCCTAGGCTGAGGTGGGTGAGGACGATAGTGCGGATGAAAGCATAAAATAACTAGGGTGTCAGGTAGATAATGATTAGCCCTCTATGAATGACGCCTATTACCAGGTTTTCACCATCCATACTTATCCCAAGCACTACCAAGAGGTGGTTTTCACCATAAGATAGATTTATTTTTCTTTACTATTTTTTTTTTTTTAGATTTTTTGTTTTTTTTTTTTGATTTTTTTGATTTAGGTGGGGTTACCAAGTAGACTTAGGCTTAGAACTTCTTTAGATGGATGATATTGACAGGTTCATCAAGGGAATCTCCTTCAAAAGTAGTCAATCTGTAGGCCCTAGATCCGTATTTAGCGACTATGGTAAAAGGCCCTAGCCAGTTTGCCTCAAATTTTCCCTTTTTATCATGGTCCGGTTGAGTGTGTTGGTTTTCCTTAAGAACGAGCTCACCAACCTGGAATTGTCTAGGATAGACCTTTTTATTGTAATTACGTTTGAGACGGTTTTGGTATGCTTGCAAATGATCATAGGCTTTTATTCTTCGTTCATACAGTAATTCCAGCTATGCAAGTCATGTAACATGAGCATCTTCTTCGCTGATAAGATTCTTTAGAGAAATCCTCAATGATGGGAGCTCAACTTCAATTGGCAAGATGGATTAAGCACCATATACTAAAGAATAGGGGGTGGCGCCTATCGGGGTGTGGATGGACGTGTGGTATGCCCAAAGGGTGGGATGAATATGAAGGTGCCAATCTTGTCTAGTGTTATTGACAACCTTTTTGAGGATGCGGATAAGGGTCTTGTTGGTTGCTTCTGCCTGACCATTGCCCTGGGGGTAATAAGGCATTGACCAACGGTGCTAGATATGAAAGGTGTCACAAAAGTTTTTCACGGCTTGGTTCTTGAAGGGTTTTCTGTTATTAGAGAGGATGGTTGACGGGATACCATATCTATATAGGATATGGTAAAGGATAAATTTTGAGATTTGGGTACCAGTGATTTGTGAGAGTAGTATTGCTTCTACACACTTAGTGAAGTATTCGGTGGTGGTAATTATGAATGTATGGCCGTCGGACGATGGTGAGTAAATCTTGCCAATCAAGTCAAAACCCCATTAAGAAAAGGGCCACGGTGCTAGGAGGGGCTGAAGATCTTGTGCTGGGGCATGAATCAAATCTGCATATTGTTGGCACGGAAGGCACTTCTTTACAAATTCACAAGCATCATGTTCCAATGTAGGCAATTAATATCCAGCTCGTAGGATCCTTTTGACTAGAGCCATACCATTTGAGTGAGCTCCACAAATACCACCATGTACTTTTGTTAGTACCGTGCGGGCCTCAGTCTCATTCAGACATCTAAGGAGGATTCCATCATACCCATGGCAATAGAGCGTATCACCAACAATGGTGTATCAGGAAGAACAATGGATAAAGGATTTGCATTGGTTGCGTGTAAGTTCTGGGGATATGATATTATCACAGAGATAAGTGTATATGTCTTGATACCAAGGGGGAGGCGGGACCTACAATATCGCACACCATATCAGTCTCAGGAACATCATATGCAGGGATTAAAAGTTGTTCAACAAGAAACTCACATTATGTTTGGTCTTTAGGCATGTCAATCAGGGAACCAATAGTAGCCATTGCATCTGCCGCTTTATTCTGTACCCAAGGGATTTGGTCAAATTGTATGAAAGTGAAATATTTCTTGAAATCATCCACCATGCGTTTATAGGGTAACAGTTTATCATCTTTCATGAGGAATTCATCATTAACTTGTCTAATAACTAGCAAAGAATCACCAAACACTTTCAAATGAGTTATGTGCCACTGCTTTGCAATTCTGAGGCCGGTGAGGAGAGCTTTGTACTCTGCCATATTGTTGGAACATGGGAATGCTATCCTGAATGATTTTGGGATGTAGTCACCTTGAGGGGTGACTAATAAAATTCTTGCTCCAAATCCACTATGAGTGTATGAGCCATCGAAATATAGCATCCAAGCTGGTGCTTCTATAACTGTGTAGATTTCTTCATTTGGGAATTCAGTGTCTAGTGGATAGGCATCTACTAATGGTGCTTCAGCCAATTGATCAGGGATGATCTGTCCTTTTATGGTTTTTTGCTCTACATACTCTATGTCAAATTCACTTAGGATCATGACCCATTTGGCCATGCGGCCAGTCAGAGTGGTTCTAGATAAAAAATACTTCAGGGGATCAATTTTAGTGATTAATTTGACCGGATGGCTGAGCATGTAATGACGAAGTTTTTGTGTGTTGAAGACAAGCACAAGGCAATCTTTTTCCATGGGGGAATAATTTAACTCATAGCCAACCAATGTTCGACTGATGTAGTAGATTTCCCTCTCTTTGAACGATTCATCATGTTGTGCCAATAATGCCCCAGCGTGACTGATGTAGCAGAGATGTAAAGCAGGAGGGGTTTTCCTGGAATAAGCAGCATCAAGATCGGTGGATGAGCTAATTATTCCTTAATTTTGTCGAAACCCATTTGACACTACTGGGTCCATTCGAAGGTGGAGTCTTTCTTCAAAAGATAGGTGAATGGCTAAAATTTACCTGCTAGTTGGGCTATGAACCGACGGATGGATTGCATCTTCCCTTGGAGGCTTCTTAACTGCTTCAGATTGCATGGAGGTGGCATGTCCAGAATAGCCTTTACCTTGGCGGGATCAACTTCAATACCCCTTTGGGAGACTATAAAACCCAACAATTTTCCTGATGTAACCCCAAAGATGCACGTTTTTGGATTTAGCCGCAACCTGTAATGTTCTAACCATTCAAAGATTTGCTTCAAGACAGTAGGATGTTTTGCTCATGTTTTTAATTTTCCTAGCAAGTCATCAACATAATCCTCCATGATGATATGGATGAGATCATGGAAGATGACCATCATCACTCTCTGATATGTTGCCCCCGCATTTTTGAGACCAAAGGGCATAACATTGTAACAAAAAGTGCTTCAAGGTGTTGTGAAGGCGGTCTTGTGTTGGTCCTTAGGTGCGATTCAAATCTAATTATAACTAGAGAAGCCATCCATAAGGGAGAGCATCTAATGTCCTATTGTGAGGTCGACTAACATGTCAATGTTAGGCAGAGGGAAGTCGTCTTTTGAGCAGCCCTTGTTAAGGTCCCAGAAGTCTATGCAGACCCAAATGTCTCCATTTGGTTTGGCAACTAGTACTATATTGGAGATCCACTCAGAGTAGTCAATTGGCTGAATAAAACCTACCTCTAGTAACTTTTCCAATTCTTTTTGACTAACAATGCTACCTGTGGGTGCATTTTGCGGAGCTTTTGTTTGATAGGCTTGGCATCTGGGTGAACGTCTAGATGATGAACCACTAAGGTGGGGTCTAAGCCTGGCATGTCTAAATATGACCAAGCAAAGTTGATGATTCCTTCTCAGAGTAGCTGCATGATGATTGGATACTCCTATTCTGAGAGTGACTTAGCTACATAGGTGATTTTAGGATTTTCTGCAGTACCCAAATTAACTTCTTGAGTCTCTTCAATTAGAATGGATGATCAAGTAGATAATTGAATTCATACAAGGGGAAGATGAACATCTCCATCGTCTAGCACCTCTTCGAGGTGTTCACCATCGAATGTGTCCTTTATTTTTACTTTTTCAAGATTAGGAAGTTCCTTAGGGAAGTTTTTACTAGATGACCATTTTTTACTTTTCTTATTCTTATTTTTGCAATTGGAGTGTTCATCCTCCCCCAATCCCATAAGATTGACATATGTATCCGCAGACATATTGACAAGTGTGGTATTACATAGGTCCCAATCAATAAGCTCAAGGTGACAAAGAGATAGGCTACTGGTGCAGATGGATAGGCATTCGAACATGGATGATAAGTCAGTGTGATCGACGTCATTGTACACATGTATGATGGATTCCTCCTCGGGTATGTCTTCCAATGAGCCATTGTCCACGACGATACTATTGGAAGTATTAGGTGATGTTGCAGGGCTTTTCTGTTTTCTATCATACCCAATGCCTATGTTTTTTGGTAACTTTGGTGTATCAATAGGTTACAACTGCCCTTGCTCTTCTTTACCTAGGCCTCCACCTTGGTAATTATATTTTTCTACAAACTTAGCTGACCACGAATATGCTTCCTAAAAATATTCCTTTAGAGGAGGGTCCGGCTAGGGTTCTTCTCGGTAGACCCATTGACTTATGTCCTCTTCTGGTGCATCTATCTTGACACTTGGGGATCTGAAAGTGGTGGTAGGGATGTTTTTACCACTGAAGGTGATAGTCTTGTCTTCCTTTTATGTAGCATGTGGAGGTTGACCATACTCATGTGGTGACAATGGCATGGTTGCTACATTGAGAGTCGTATGTGTTTCATATTCACCGCATCCTTTGTCAATGATCTAGACTTTGGTGACCATAGGATCGGTGGTGGAGGATGGAGTGGTTATCGCGATGGAGGGTGGATTTGCATATGATGACTGGGATGCCCCCATTTCAACCCCGGGACAATAATGTAAATGGGGAAATGATGCTTCTAAAGTGCGGAAATATTCAAATGGTTGGGGGTCAGCGTAGATGGTGACTTCTTGTCTGTTGACGGGGAATTTTGGGCACTGATGGTACATGGATGGGATGGCTTGCATAGCATTGAGCCATGGGCGGCCAAGGAGGAGATTATATGGTAAGTCCAAATCAAGGACATGACAAGTAGTATATTGAAGCACAGGTCCCACTTGGATAGGAAGACTAATAATTCCCTCTGAATTTCTTTCTGCATTATCATAGGCCTTGATTGTGATGATCTGGTTGCTTAAATCTACTTGAGTATACCCTACCTGTTTTATGAATTTCAAAGTACACAAATTGAGGGCAGAGCCATTATCTACCAAGACTGTTTTTATTTTATGGTGAGCAACCATGATTTCAATATGTAAGGGGCGATTATGATTGACATTGATGTTTGGCATATCATTTTGGCTGAAGTGTTGTTGATGAGATAAAGCCAAATGTCCCACCAAAGCTTGGAATTGTGTGGGGTCGATGTCATTTAGCACATGTGTTTCTTGCAGGGCTCTATTGAGGATGTCTTGATGTACCGAGGAAGACTTAAGCAAATCCAAAATGGATATATGAGCAGGTGTCTTTCTCAAGTGATCAAGGATGTTGTACTGCGAGCTTATAGGAGTTGATTAGATGGGTGCAAAGGCTGAAAGGATAGTGATGTGGGCTCATCATGTAGTAACAGCACATTGAGGGTCGTTGGCTTTAACATGTATCATGGATACACGGGGCTCCACCTGCTCAATGTAATGAATAGCACCCTCGTAATTGAAGGGCACATTCTTGTAGCTCACATTATTTGTGTTGTTTCCTTGGGGATTATTGCTAGATGTGTTTGGGCCTTGATTATGGTTCGAAAAGGCATTCTGATATATCTGCAATTGAGCATTGGACGATGAGGCTTGACTAGTGTCAACCTTGATATCTCCTTGATCAATGAGATCTTGGACATAGTTTTTTAGACCCTAACATTTATTCAAAGAGTGTCCCTTGATTTTATGGAACTCACAATATTCAATTTCCTTAAACCATGTGGGCTTGGGTTTGGACTCATCAAATGGCTTGGTGATAGGGTATGTGATGGGATAATTGATTTGTAACAACCTATTAAAAACAACACTCAAAGGTTCTCCTAATTGAGTGTATTGACATTTTGTGTTCCCCTGATTGTTCTGGTTTGACTGTTGAGGAGGACAAGGTGCCCCCTGTGGTACAGATATGGTGTTGGGTACAGACGGTTGTTGTTTTTGGGATGTATTAGCCACTTGGACATGTTTAGTGTCTATCACGCCATCATTCACTACATTCTTGTTCTTGTTCCAGAATCGTGGTTTATCACCTAATGACCTCTCTTTATCATGACTATGTATTTTGATGTGTCCTTTGGCAATAAGGGCACGTTCAAGGATGGGCCACTTTTCTACTATCTCCACGAAGGTGGTGACACAATGTAACCTAAAATTATGGGCCATGTCAGGATGAGAGTTTTCCACGAAAAGAGTTACCATTTCTTTTTCCTTCAGAGGGGTCTTCATTCGGCTTGCTAATGCATGCCACCATTGTAGGTAGCTAGTAAAGGTTTTCCCTCATGTTTCTCTTTGAGGAGATATAAGGTGTCTGTATCCTTTTCCAAATTGAAAGAGAAGTAGAATACAATTTTTTCTAATAGGTCTGCAAAAGTTTTTATGGACCCTTTTTCGAGAGTCATGAACCAATCTAGGGCGTAGCTTGCCAGGATTTGTGGGAATAGGCACAAGAGATAGTTGTCATTGTACATAACTTCTTGACACTAGGAGTAAAACTCCTACAAGTGAGCCTTAGGGTCTTTGTTTCCCTTGTATTTTTCAAACTTTGGTATCTCAAAATGTTTAGGAAATGAGATTAATGAGATGGAGGGATCAAATGGATATGGGCATATGTCTTCAAATTTGAATGATTGTTTGGTAGCCCCGCATTGAAGATCTTTCAAGGTCGCTTTGATCTCCAACAGATCCAAATTGGCCGGTGGCAGGTTGGGGGGATATTGATGATAGGATGATAAAGGATCTTGTTGAAAGGGTGTTTGATTGTTGAAATATGGATTTGGATGATTGGATGATGATATGCTTTGCTAGTAAGATGGGGGTTTTTGTTGATATGGGGGTTGTTGTTGTGGAATATAGTACAGATTTGTTTGATACAAGTGTGGGGTAAGCTATTGAGAAGCTTGAATGGGATATTTTGTATTGGTTTGTTGGTGTTGAAGGTACTGTTGTGATTGTTGGGCGGTCACATAGGGCGGTCGTTGGTGAAATTGCTGCTGATTGTGATAGTAGTAGTGTTGGGGGGGTTGTTGTTGTGATGTCAACTGTTGTATGGGCCGTGATGGGATATTGTGTTGTGGTTGAGCCTGCGGGTGCAAAATGGATGCAAGAAAAGGGGATATGGTCTAAGCAATAGGTCGAGATGGATTGCCTTGTGGTTGGTAGGGTAGTTGTTGTTAAGAGACCAAAGCATTATGTATAGGTGGTTGTTGATGAGATGGTTGAGGTAGCGTAGAAGTGTTTTGTAAAGGGGGTTGTTGGGTACAACCAGAAATGTTCAGATGGGGTGTGCCTTGTGGAGGTAATTGAGGTGAAATGTTGGATTGGTGAAGCTATTGAGATGTATATGAAGATTATGGTAGACTTGTGGTCCCAGGAGGTGGAAGCGATGTGGTAAAGGTGGTGCCCCCAGTGTTGACTGTAGGTTGACTCGAAAGAGGGGGTGCTATTAGTGTTAATGGCAGGGGTTGTGGAACATTTTGTGGCATACCATAGGCAAAAGGATTATTGGGATCAGGCACTTGAGGACCTCCCATGACTAAGGTCGAAGTGTGTGGGGGATGGTTAACATGATAAAGAACAACATTGCCAAATTCAGGTCGATGCCAACCTTCAACTAGAGGAACATTGGGGAAGTACGAACCTTCTGGTGCATTTTGTGAACCTTGGAGTACATTAGATGGGGAACTCCTATATTTGGACAAGTCAACACTCGAGGGGGGTTTGACACCCTTCTCAATTAGGCGGGATAAAATTTCTTCCCCATGTTTTTCAAGCGGATGGTCAGTCATTTGCACATTGGTTGGATTACTAAAATGTTCCTCAAGTGTGAGTTTAGGTTGATTAGCCATACTCTCTTCACCGTGTGGTGAGTTGTTCTGATTTTCGGTGTTGGAGTGTGATGAAGTACCATTATGAGGATCACGAGCGATCTTAGTACCCTTGTTAGGATCTGATGAGACATTCATTGTGTTGTTGGGATCTTGAGGGTTGTTTGATTGGGCATTCTAGGTTTGTTGGTTGGCCATTTTCTTTGTCTGTGATCGAGTCTGAACGGGCATGCAAATGTGCTATGAGTGGATTATAAAAATAATTTTGATGAATGATTTGATTGTGATTAGATGAGATCTAATTTTGATGGGGTTTGGATTTAGATCAGATTTTGTTTGGATCTATTGGATTGGATCAAATTTTGATTGGCTAGATTGAATTTTGATCGAATTGGATTGGATTATTAAGGTCAATAGGATTGCATTGGTTGAATGGATGTGATTTGATTAACTGGACAATTTGGTCAAATGATTTTTTTTTATAGATTTAGATGATTGGATGGGTACGATTGGATGATGAAAGAAGTGAGGGAGACCTTGAGTTTAATCAAGGGAAGTTACCCTTAATGACCAAGAGCTTAAATTGATTAAGAGGATGATCATGGCACCGAATCCACCTTAAGGTAGGAATGGATTGATTGGGCTGAGGATGATAACTTACAACACCGAATTCACCTCAAGATGGAAGAAAATTGATTTGGGTTGAAGTTAAAGACTAATAATCAAGTTCAAGTGCTATGGTCAATTTGGGTAACCACTTTGTAATACAAGGTTATGATGGTTTGGTTATGGGTGGTGTTTGGCGATGTAAATGGTAAAATTATGGTGTTCGTTAGGTGAGGGTATGGACTTTTGAATGGATTATGGGGAAATTAAAATGAATGGGTGGATGGGTATGTGTAGGATCATGATGGGCCAAAAAGTGGCAATATGATGGGTATGTGGCTGACAACTTTTTTTTACCCAAAATTGATGAAACAAAAAGGGTTTTTAAAGGATATTTTCATCTTTCCACCAATATAAATTATGCTTTACTTTGAATTTAATAAGTAATTATTATCTATTTTCTATTTGAATTATGACTAAAGTCCTGATGATAGGCTGATTGAAGAACATCTATAGCTTTCAAACTGTATCACATTTTTTAAATCTAAAACATGTGTCACATTCTATGCTTCGCATACTATAGGATTAAAAAAATAAAAATTGAATTTCATAAAGTTTTGACCAAGTTAAGGTGGTCAGACATACGATTTTTTTATATTTTTAAAAGTTGTAATAAAAAAATCATAATTAATTATTTGCTTGGAAAAAAATTATAAAAAAATATGCATCACATCGAGACATGAGTCCTCTAATTATATTTAAAATCTTAAAAAAAAATATTATCATTTTATTGTGGTTAGGGTGGTTAGACAGATGCCTACTTTTTTATTTTTTCACAAGGAAATTTAAGTACTCTTGCATTGAAATTTCAGGAAATTTTCACCAAATAGATTTTTGTTTTTTATAAACAAACATAGTAGTTTAGAAACTAGATTTAGTTTTCTATGGATTCTATTCGTACATATTTTTGAAATAATATAGATAACTTATTTAATTTTTTACTTCAAGTTGTCTAACTCTGATTTTTCTTATTTTTTTTGCCACTTAAGGGCCTATTTTTTCTATGATGATTCTGCACATACCCAGATTGAAGATAATTGTGGAGAATGAACGGAGATTTAGAATGGCTAAATGGAAGTTTGGAATGATGAGATGGAGGTTTAAAATGGTCAAATAGAGGTTTTTGGAGGTTTAGAGTGACAAAACGGAGGCTTGGGATGATGAGATAATGGTTGGAAATAGTTAAATGATGGCTTAGAGGCTAAATGGATCCAAATGGGGCGATTTCAGGTGTTCAAGAGGGAAAATTCGCCCCTCAGTAGTAAATCAAGGGCATAATCGCCTCACTATGGTAAATTAGGGGTGTAATCGCCTCACTGCAGTAAATCAGGGGTGTAATCACCTCACTGTGATAAATTAGGGGCTTGGTTTGATGAAAATGACTATGGCAAGGACTTAAAAATGACAATGATAAGGCCAAATTGTTAAAATTTCACTGGTTTCTCACAAGAAAACATTCTCAAGCAAACACAACCCTATGATTAGTGTTAAGGGTATGGCCAAAGAGGTCTTAATCTAGGATGTACAAGGTGTCTAGGGAGTCCTCGATATACTCTCAGTACATGAGGCACAACCGTGAACACTAGCCCATCACAAGCGTGACTCGGGAACCCCAGCAAGATACTGAAGGGCTTGGACCAACTCTTCACATCTATCTAGGTATCACCCTAGCTTTGACGCTCTGCCAATTACGATGTGACTGGATTGGGGTATAGCTTTTGCTCTTCCCCCTTTATATACCCCGCCAGTATGTGTGGTTGGAATCATCCCTTGGGGTGATAAAATCCCCAAGAAAATCCCACTATAAGAGAAAGCACTAACCGTCTCCAACTACTCCCTAGGTTCACACGAAGTGCAAGGGGAAAGCGAAAATAAGCTAATGCTCCCTTTGGGTAACACAAAAAGACAAGCACAACAAGCAATGAATATTACTCTCTCTAATTAAACTATGTTCTTAGATTAATGTAAACAGCAAGGATAGTTTAAAAAGTTTGAGTGAACAGAATGTAAATAGCAAGGATAGTTTAAAAAGTTTGAGTGAATGGATAGCCTTGCAAGCAAATGTTAGATGTTTTATCTCACTTTCTCCATCAACTTCACAAGAATATGCTGCAAAAAGTTAGCAAAAAACACATGTATCCTTGCAAGAACAATGTTAGGGAGAAAATAGCAAAGAAAACTGAAGCCAAGATAATAGTTTTACCTTCCAGGGGGAGTAGTTGCCCCTCTACAGCAAATCAAGGGCGTAATTGCCTCACTGTAGAAAATCAGGGGTGTAATGACCTCACTATAGTAAATCAGGGGTGTAATCACCCCACTGTGGAAAATCAGGGGTGTAGTCGCCCCACTGTAGAAAAGTGTTAGCACAAATTTCAGCCCAGGGGGGCGTAGTCGCCTCACTGCAGTAAAGTGTTAGTAAAAATAATAATTTTCAGCCAAGGGGGTGTAATCACCTCACTGTAGAAAAGTGTTAGCATAAAAAATAATTTTCAGCCCAGGGGGCATAGTCGCCTCACTGCAGTAAAGTGTTAGCACAGAAAATATTTTTCATCCCAGGGGGCGTAATTGCCTCACAACAATAAAGTGTTAGCATAGAAAATAATTTTCAGCAAGGGGGGCGTAGTCGCCTCACTGCAGTAAAGTGTTAGCACAAAAAATAATTTTCAGCCCAGGGGGTGTAGTCGCCTCACTGTAGTAAAGTGTTAGCACAGAAAATAATTTTCAGCCCAGGGGGTATAATCGCTTCACTGCAGTAAAGTGTTAGCACAGAAAATAATTTTCAGCCCAGGGGGCGTAATCGCCTCACTGCAGAAAATTAGGGGCGTAATCACCTCATTGCAGAAAATTAGGGGCGCAGTCGCCCCACTGTGGAAAATCAAGGGCACAGTCGCCCCACTGTGAAAAAATTAGAAGCATAGTCACCCCACTACGATGTGTTCCTACAAAAATCTCAACAACAGCAAATGTGAAGTATAGGAACCCGTTTGTAGGTCCCACCGAGCATGCCAGAAATGTGTACCTTAGAATTTTAACCTATTTTAATGTGCAAAATAACTAAAAATGCAAGTGGAAAAATAATAAGAACACTTCAACAATTAGCCTAAAGAGTGATAAAACAAGGAAAATAGATGCAAATTGATTATACCTTCCTTGTTATTGAAGACTCCTTGGTTGGCCCTTGATTTTGATGAATTTGTATGCTCTTCAGATGACTTTTGATGTCACTAGATGCAAGATGGATAATGCAAAATGACTAAATGGATGGCTAAATGGTAGCAAATGCTTGAGAATACAAATTGGCAGCATAAGGGTACCCAAAATGAAAGTGTTCAAAATGCCTTTAAGGAGGGGGTATTTATAGGAAATTTTAATTATCTAGAGAATTCAACAGTTGAGATTGATCCAACAAGGTCAAGATGAAGGGCTATGGTGGGTTGAGAACTCACAAGCCCTCACATCTTGACATGTGGATGGTGAAGTGGCTAAGAGGAGGTGAGGTCTAAATGAGGTGGCCAAAAATTACATGAGGTGGAGGAAGGACAAGTACCTTCCAAGTACCTTGGGGAGTGAGAAGATTTCTTCAAAAAGGGATTCCTTGTCCCCAAGTGAGAGTGAAAGGGACATTTGAGGAATTTTGGAATTCGTCAAAAATCTCTATGGGAAAATGAAAGGTGCTTGCAGAAATAAATGTGAATTAAAAATTCACATTCTTAGGAGAGTCTAAAGGATAAGAGATGGTCTCCAAAAAGGTGGGAATTGGTCACATGTGCATGAGATGACATGTCAAATATTCTAGAAGCCTAGGGAAGACAAAATATGAATTAAAAATTTACATGGTGAGGAGAGAGACATAGGATGAATAAATGAGAATTAAAAATTCTCATGGGAAAGAGGGTCAATGTCCAAAGATGAAAAATGGAAAGATTGACTAAAAAGTGGTGCTAAAAATGGTTAATGACTTTGATTAAATTTGTGCAAATACTTGATTATGATAATTAATGGAAGATTAGAGACAAGTGGGAAATGTAGGAGGATGTGACATTAATCCTTGATTAAGAGGATGCACATCCTAAATATGAATTAATTAAATTAATTCATATTAGAGATGGATTATGGAGAATGTGACAAGGAGTGAGAAAAGAAGAATTTTAAATTGATTTTAATTCAATAGATTAGGATGACTAAATTAAATAAATTGGTGTATTTATTTAATTTTAAGAAGATAAAAGCACCAAATAAATTATTTAATTATTAAATTAAACACTTTAAGAATCTTATGTGGGAAGCGTAATATTAATTAAATAAATTAATATTGACAGAATTGATGAATAAAGGGGTAAATTTGATCATATGGGAGTGATCAAATTTGGGTGTCTACAGAACTAATTGCCCCCACCTTATTTTGCATAAGCTTTATTTAGTACAATGTGCTCCCACGTATTATGTGGCTGGCTAAATCCTTTTCCAAAGCATCGGTTCCTTGCTTCCATTGGATTTTTAATTTTTTTCTACCTTGGTTGAGTTATTGAGTTGTGTTAATGGAAAATTGGTTCATCAAATCTATGTGAAGGCTAAGAACTTTTCCTCTTCCTTCACCTTTCTATTATATTATTT
>VDFB02345534.1:0-33722 GCA_007258455.2 Sequoia sempervirens
CTATTTTGGCCAACCTATGTTAGCTGCCCTAATTTAATTTTGTCTAGGCCAACATATGTGATGTACACTCTATATATATGAGGCTTTTCCTCATTGTAAGGACTAATTCTTGAATTGTTACAAATTTTGGTGAAGTGAATACATGAGAAGATATTGATTTGGTGATCTTTTATGTGTTCTTTCATCTATGTGCATGGTTCCTATGTCTCAAAAGTTGCTTTTAGTTTATTAGTTTTCAAATTTAGTACAGTTCTTTCATGTTAATGATAAAGTATTTGATGTATTTGAGGAATCTTCAATCCATACTATTGGCGACTTGTTGATTGTAAGTTAATGTGTATAGTTAGCCTAGGCCTACTCTTATTCCAATAGTTCAGTTGTGGGTATTTATGATTTCATGCCATTTTGGGTGAATATTTGAATACTTTATAGTCTGAAAATCTTTCATACCATTGGAGATTGCACTATTTATGATATACTGTAGATCTTGTCTTGGTTAAGCAAGAATTGGTTATTGAAGATTGGTCCACCTTGAATGTTATATTATTTTCATGATTGCACTTAGGATTTAGACTAGAAATCTCTCTAAACCCTTTTCTCTTGATATTTCTTTGAGATTATTGTTAGAGTAGGATTGAAAAGAATCATAATAATTGCTATACTTGATGAGAATATAGTTTTCAAATTTCAAATCTTGGAAAATTGTTGTAGGGTTTCTTTCATTTTCAGATCTTGCAAAACCTTCATTGTTGACTTAAAATTTTTAGCTTTTGTTTTACCAATATAAATGCCCCTTGTGATTACCTACAAATCACATCATCATTGAGTTTTTTATGCATTATCAAGACCTGACATTAGAGACCTTGGGTTTGTTTCTTAAGGCTTGTTGATAGAAATCACCTTTCAAGAGAGATAGGATACTTGTATTATATCTGTGTTGTTGCAGTGCTAAAAACACCATCAACGGATATCTGCAAACCCTAGATTCCAAATTTTCCTTCCATTGGAATCAAATTCCAATCATTGTGATAAAGTTGATTAAATCTTAAATTTTCTTGTAATTTTATAGAATAGGATATCAATTTTGGCAAGGCTTTGCTATAATTGTGATTGCATAATTTTTGAAATAATAATTTAAATAGGGAAACATACTAATAAATTATAATGTAGGTTGACCATTCAAATTTGAATTTCAAGATTAATTTGCAAATCTCAAAATTGAATTCATGTCACATAAAATAAAGATAGCATAAATTTAGGAATTGCTTTATCAAGAAAAATGCTTGGAATAGGGCATCCTCACCCCTATCCATGGGTTTTCCACACATTAAAGAGATTTAGGGTCTCCTTAATCAAGGAATATCCAAAAAATGAGTGTTTGTCATGATTAAAAGGATGAATGTGATAAAAAAATGTCTGTTTAGGGTAGTATTAACACATTCTCTTGAGTTGGAGGGTAAAGTTAAGTCTAGGAAGTCATTCTAAAATGCACTAAGGGAGTGGACACCAAAGAAAGCCCCAAATAAAGCATGAAATTTTGATTTCACCCTTAGGGAGCATAATTTATTATGCTATAATGAGTAGTGGTTGAGATTGGCTAGTTTTGGGTTGGCTTGTGTGCTCGCATCTCTTGTAGGTTGCATATGTGATCTTTTGAAGCATGGACTAGGATGTGTGGTTACATAATTATCATTTTCTTGTTCATATGGAGCTCATGTAGAGAGCTTGATGTTTCAAAGGTATTCACGAAGAATTTGTAAATATATTATAATCTTATTGATGAATTAAAAATGAGAGATGGATGCTTTTGTAGGCTAGTTTTCTCCCTCGTGAGTGTTTTACAAAGTTTATATATTTTTCATATTTGAAGGTATTTTTGTCTATTATTTTTCATGTGAATTTTGAATAATTTTTTGTTGCAAGTATGTTGTTGGTGTTGTCATTGATGTCAACAGTTGGTCATTGATGTCAACTGTATGGAGATTGTTGGAGATTGCTAGTGTTGGAGTTGTTGGTGGTATTGTCATTAGTGTTGTCAATATTGATGCTAATATGGATGTGTTGTGGTGCTTTCATCAATGTTTTCAATTATTTATTGTATGGTTGTGATGTAGTTGCAATAAGTTCACTTGGTTTCCAAGTTCTTTTAAGAAATTTTGAATAAAAGAGTGTGTAGTGTGATAGAGGTGTGTTCAATGTTGTGCTCTGCATCTATTCATGGTTGAAGGTATGCTTGTGTATTTTGGATATGATGATCAAAGGTTTTAAGAGGTGTTATATCCAAAGGTTTAGGTTTTGGATCGTACATCAGTGAAAGTTGTCTTTGATAGTTTGTCTATCTATATATAAGGTTGTCTAGGAGAAATGAGATTTCTCCACATTTCTTCGTAGTGAGTTTTCTTGTCTTACGGATTTGGGAACATGATTATATTATCTATAACTTCCTTCCCTATAGATTTCAGGTGTTGAAGTGTTCTACAAGGTTGGTTAGCATGTTGTGTATGTTTAGTTGCACAAAATGATGGTGTTCTCAATTTCATGTGGTTGTGGCAGAGTTATAGAATATTCTGATGATGCTAGGATATTTTGGGATGTTGTTTGGATGATGTGAAGTGTTGTTTTATGGTCTAAATGTTGTGAAGTGTGTATGCGGTCACCTATAGTGTTAGTTAAGGTTTGGCTGACCTAGCATGCTAGCGCTATTTTCAAAGGTACCTCATGGATTATGGATGTGTTGAGTAGCGCGGTGATGTGGATTTGGGTCCTATTTAACCATTAGTGTTTTTTCTACTTCTTTACACCACAGAGGTTTTTGGTGCTGACCTATTTTGGTGTTGCATTTTTGGTTGCATACATTCTATTTAGGCCAACCTAATTCATTATTTTTTTGTCGTGGATGGTATAAATGTAAGGTGAATTGTTGGAGATGAGTGTGGATATGTAGAAGGTGTGTGAAAGATGTGAATTTGATTAAGTGTGGTGATCTGAGTGTGAACTTAATTCCTATGAATCTAATGCGGTGAGCATAAGGGTCTACACTTTTAGTGTGTTTGAAGTTGTTGGAGGCAGTGAGCTGAAGGTTACGGATGGCATAGAGGTTTAGTGGTGGATTTCTCTTGTTGCTCTAAGATAGTGAATCTCTCTATAAAAGTTTATTTTATTCTTCTTTCTTCTTGGCAGTGATCCCTTCTTCTTTTTTTGTGTAGTGATCCATTGGTAGTAAGCCTAATGTATTTGATGTTGCAATTCATATATATGTGAGCTAATCCTGACCATGGTTTTTTCCTTCTTAGGCTTTCTATGTAAATTTAGTGTTCTTATGTGTTGGATGTGTGTGCATTTTTGTTTCATATGTTTACTTTCTTCTAATTCATGATAAGGGTTTAAGGGCTAACAAGGGCTTGAATATTTTTAATGTACAATTGGTTTACCCCACCTCTCAGTTGTCATGTGCATCTAATAATTGGTATCAAAGTTGTGGTTCCTTGGAGAAAGCTTAACTGCTTGAGGTAGATCTGGATGGCGCACAGGAAGGGTGTTAAATCTCCTATGTTCGATGAAACAAATTATACTTAGTAGAAAGCCAGAATGGAGTCCTTTCTAGTCTCCCTTGGATTTGGTGGCTAGCAGTTAGTTGAAAAAGGATACACTATGCTTGCTACTAGTCTAACAAGTGATGATGAAATAAAGGAATATGAGAGTAATGGTAAATCAAGAAATGGTATTAAGAGTGGTCTCTCTAGTTTAGAGCTTGGAAAGGTGATAAGTCTGAAATCTACTAAAGATGCCTGGACAAATTTGGAGAGCATTTATGAAGGAGATGATAAATTCAAGAAAGAAAATATGTAGAACTACAAAGAAAAATTTGAAACCCTAAGGATGTGTGAAGATGAAGATATTATTGCCTACATGCTCAGAGTGGATGAAGTTGTCAATGCCATCAATGGTCTTGGTGGTAAGTTGAATAAAGAGAAGTGGTGTAAAAGGTATAATAAATCTAACTAAAACTTATAGTTCTAAAGTTTTTACTATTGTGGAAGCTCAAAATTTGGATAACTATTCTAGAGATCAGATTTATTGTGTTGTAATTTCTTATAAATTGAGAGAGTTTGGTCAAGATGCTACAAATAGAGAAACTACCTTTAAATTTTGTAAAGTAGAGAAGGATGATGAATTAGATCCAGACGATCTTGATGAGTTGGTAGAAAATTTTGTAAGGAGATTGAAAAAGGGCACTAGAAAATACAGAGGTAAGTTACCCTTTAAGTGTTTCAATTGTATAAAGATGGGTCATTTTCCTTTTGTTGTCATTTTATGCCCCCATTTGATGACCCATCACTGATATCCGATCTAAGTGATCTTCCATGGGTCATCTTGCATCCACTTTTGATATTTTGATGTCTTTTAGCGTTCTAAACTTGCAAGATAGGGCTTTCAAAACTCTTATGTGATCAAACCCTAAACCCATGAACCTGGCATGCACTCTTGTTATAAACTCATGATCACCTTTTGCACCTAGTTAGTCTTGTGTCCCTAATTTAAAAGCATTAATGTCCCCATTCTTAATTTTACCCAGGAAGCCCCTTCTTTATGAACAACTTTGAAGCACATGCTAACTATCACCACTTAAGTCTTTGTATCGCCCATTGTTGAAACCTTAACGTTCATTGGCTTCATTTCCATGATGAGTGATGAACTCATTTCCTTTTCATCTCTTGTCACTATAATCTTTTGGCCTTTGTATTTCACTTCTACGACATGAAATGGCCTACATCTCCTTTGCATCACTCTCGTCCTTTGCATTGTTGAAGTCCTTTTATTCGCTTCACCTTTTCCCTGATGCGTGATGGCTTTTTTTGTTGTTTCGCATCGTGTCGTTCATTCACATCACAAAAAACTTTTCACCACTCAATTCATTTGAGAAATGAGTGATGAGAAGTAAAATAACTATGGGTTATGATTGTGCCACATGTCAACATCTTGTGCCCACATCGCCTATCACCAAAGACCTTTTCATTTCAGATAAACTTCCACGACACATGATGAGAAATGAGGGGTTGATATTAAACAATGAACATCCAATGGGTAAGGTGGCATAGTGCCCCTGCTTCACATCATTGTTATGAAGCAAGAAGGTGGAAAGGTTTTTGTGATGCACGATGGGTGAGGATGTCGGTTATGTTGTTCCTTGGTGCATTTTTGTTTCATGTTGAAAGGCTCAATTCAAATGCATGATGCATGATGAACAACACTAATTTGAAGGTGGAGATCAATGGTGATGTTTTAATATTGGTTCGATGTTCAATATCGTCCCTCCATCTTGCATTTGACGGATGGCATTCAAACTTCAATGATCAATTGCTCCTATTCGTGGCATATTTGTAGAATTGATGTCTCAGCGAGATTCCCAGCTACTAGATCAAATACGATTGACTATGGATTGATTTTTCATACTTTTTCAAGGTTGTATTGATTGTTGGTCATTTCCATTACTCCTTGAGGTGTTGCAGATGCTATATTCTCCTGTCAGGGTATGTTGGTCTGATATTTTGCTATGGATTTCATGAATCCCCATCCCTGCATTCATATGAGTCATTATTTTGGGGATTGTTCAAGTTTTCAAGGCCTTTATGGCTAGTTATGTTGCTCTATAATGGTAGAAATTCAGATCATTTTAATCTAATCGAATTCATCTTCTTGCAAACCCTACTTAGGTTAGGGTTAGGATTTTAAATTCAAACCTTAGTTATCTCTAAACTATAAAGGCAATGCTTGTATCTTTTTGAAGGATTCTTCCTCTAGCTCCTATAGGGTTTTTCTTTTGTAGATATTGCATTTTTTTGCATTATGACATTGTAAGGATTTCCTCTAAGATTTATGTTAATAAAATTTAACTATTATCACTATCATTCCTTGCATGTTTGAGTAAAATCCATTTACCTTCATGTTTGATTATGTGTCTTAGTTTTTTTATTGATGTATTATGTTGTTCTGAAGCATGAAGAAACAAATTGCTATCCTGGTGTATCACCTCTATTTCTATTTTATGTTATCTTCTATCTCTTTTCCTTGTGAGATGTTAGAGTAAAGTAGTGATAGGGTTTTCATGTGTTGGGTTAGACCAACATATTTTCACTTAGTTTAGAAGATGAAGTCAACCTTCTCTAGAGATTCAAACTCATTTGTGCAAAGTCCCACACCTTGAGGTTGTTTCCATTGTGTCATTAGAACACTGAAATATTATTCAGTAGGGTGCAGTTTTATGTTGCAACAATTTTTGGCATGCCCAATGGGACAAGAAGAAGTTTCATTTCTTTCTATTAAGAAAGTGGTACTGCTCTCAATATTCCAGCCTTGAAGAGGCTCTCAAACAAGTACCTAGCGACTCTGCAATCAAGGAAGAACTATGCCTTCAAATTGGTGTTGTTGTTGTTATCCAGAATTCCTAATTTAAGACCAGACCTACAAATTCATGCCAAGAATTCAAACAAGAGCGTCTTCTAGAGGTAATTTCCAATACATCCAGCTATCATTTTCTACTTCTAGAAGAAGAAATATACAATCTTTGTCACCCATAAGAAGAAATATAATCACAAGTCCTTCTCCTAGATCTCAATCTACGCCACCTATGGGTAGATTATTTCAAGCTAGAACACCTATTGTCCATACAAATAGAAATTTATTCCATATGGATTTACCTAGAAATCAACGTTTTGTATCTTTTACTAGTGGGGGCCCCGTAATTCTAGCACAAAAAACTGATATACCAGTCAATGCCCTCAAGAGTATTCCTCATTTCACTAGTGATACATCCACAACCCCAGCAAAGCACATCATAGATGTGCCAAACATATGCTCAGTGCATGATGTAACAGAAGACAATGTGGCTGTTAGATTACTTGCCACTTCATTGAAAGGTAAAGCATTACAATGGTATAGAGGTCTGCCACCCAACTCCATTCACAATTGGGATGAGTTGGGTGAGAAGTTATGCAAGCATTTTGAAGATAAAGGTGAGCATTTTCCCTTAGTAGAACAACTGACAACTATTCAAAGAGCACCTCATGAATTCATAAGTGATTTCAATTATAGATTCCAAAGGACTTGGAATAGAATTCCTATTTTGCTCAAGCCTTCTCTCGAGCATACTTTTCTATATTTCTTAAGGTCCCTTAACAGTGACATAGCTATTATGATTCAATCTATGGGAGGGTTTACCTTTCTAGATGCATACAACATAGCCATAAGGGTAGAAAATCACTTGATACAAGCAAGAAAAATAGCTCCTAGGCCACCAACACCTTTATTTCTAGAGCTTCCCCAACAACCAATGGTGGCTTCTATCCTGATGGCTCGTAGTCAAGTGGTTGTGATTTCTCAACCAGATATTCCAACCACATCTCTAGAGGAGGTGCAATAAATGAGAAACATGATCCAAAGGTTGAATAATGAGTTAGCAATAGAAAAGAGGCAACAAGCTCAAAATAATAGAACTTATCAGCCTCAAGATCAAAATTACCAATAGAATATGTAGCCTCATCAAAGGAAGGAATAATGGAATTATGTTAAGCCCTTGAATGGTGCAAATATAGCCACTACCAGCACTTCAAAGGTCTTGGTTCCGGTTCAAAATAATCTAGCTCAAGAAAATGACTGGTGTTATCCATGCAATTAGCCTCATAATTAGAATGCTTGTCAAAATTGTGAGATTGAAAAATATTTGGTGGTTCAGAATGAGACCTCCACATCAGGGAAAAAATTTAATGCAAACCAAATAGTTGTTGGAAAGTGTGATCACTTGCAAGGAGACTATACATTTGTTAACTGGAATCAAGAGGAATTTTGTGGTGTGAATCAAATAGCTTGGGATACCAGATAAAAAGGGAGAGAAATGGATAATTTTTCTTCATACACAATGGGCTAAGAATCATCTTCCCAATTATTTCAAAATGTTGTAGTTGTTGGAGAAACAGGTAGAATAGTAGTTCTACAATCATATCGGCCTATTAGTAAGAGCAATAGGATGGTGGAGCGACCTCAAGTCACCCAATCAGCAAAGTTATATTTAGTTGTTCCAAATGTTGCACCTAAGGTTAGTAAGTCCCCTTTCAATATAGTTGATCAAATGAAGAAGGCTAACCTAAATGTCACCATGTTGAAGGCCTTTTCCATACCACCTCAAAGGGATCTACTACAAGAAGCTTTAAAAGAGCATAATCAACCAAAGGATGTAACTGAAAAAAAACATGTTGCTCCTCTGATCATCCTAGTGCAGCCCATAAAAGAGAAAGGGAATCCAACTAAAAACAGTAGGCCACTCTCAAAAGATCATTTTGAACCTTACACTCCTAGTCCTCTAAATGTCAATTTTACCTTGCATAATCAAGGGGATGAGTGTTGTTCATAAACCGGCTACTCATGTGGAGGAGGCTCCATGTTGCTTTATGTATGTGTTGGGCAATGCTTTTCATTTTAATTCACCTATTAATCAGGGGGATTTTGACCTAAACATAGTCTACAACTTTGAAGAGAACACCACTATTCCCAACATCATAGAAAATCAAATGGATATGGTGGATATTTCAGGCTATAAGCTTGAGGTTGTTATAAGTAGACATTAAATGGAGAGGAAAAATTGCTATGAGATCAAGAGCAGCCTTGTCATGCAAATAAATGAAGAGGAACTTGAGGGGGAATTTTGTGAGAAGCATATTTTTTAGAGGGACAATGACCATAGTAGTGGCTCACCCTTGTGTAAGGAGCTTTATTTTTCATTTCTTGAAGGTTCTCCTTTTGATGTTGACCTATTTTTAGAGAAGCTTCCCCATGCTACTGTTTGTTCTCCTAAGGTGCCACTATTAGAAGATTTTGACACTTGTATCATATGGCTACCTTCCATCGATAGGGTCTAAATGAGGTGATTCTTCACCAAGATAATTCATTATGTGATCCAGGTGGACATTTTCAATGAAAATTGAAGTGTCTCATTTCTCTCGATCTACCATCAGAAAGATCACCGTCACGGTTCCAGGCTTTCGAGCGAAGCAAAAAGATGCTGTTTCAAGTTGGCGGTCAAACCTTGGTCAAAGGCCAGAGCGAGAGAAAAATGATTGTTCATAAATCAAGCGAAGCAGTCAAGTCCGAAGAGCTGGTCCGAGGCGATTCAAATGTTCGTTTTGTCGAAATCGACATACGTCGCCAAGAGTTATCAATGGTCAAAGTTTTCAGTTGACTTGTTGAGGTGGACAGTACGATGCTGACGTCAGCAGTCATCCGTACTGTACGAAATACAAATGGATGAATTTGAGCATGACACGTGGTGGCAAAATCATTGTACAGACCCAATCAGGTAATGACACGTGTCATCCGTACGTTGACGTGGCAGTACAGTTAGCGTACCATGCAGATGAGTCATTGCACAGGTGGTGGATAGGTCAGTGATGATGTGTCGTCGATAGCAAACCAATGTTTGACACATGGTAGGAAGATCACCATCCACGTCAGCGCAGTGGCAGACACGTCGGCAGACAGGTCATTGTACAAGTGGTCATCGATAGCGAGTAGCATTTCGACATTTGTCATCTAGTCTCCACGTCGGCATCAGAGTGGCACCCAGTCGGCATCACAGTCAGCTTGGTCGGCAAATAGTATTCTGCCACGTGGCACCGTCTTTGTGCGACACGTGGCCCTCTCTCCCATCTCTCCCGGCGGATTGAATTTTGCGAGTTTGTTTGGTTTGTTAAAAATTGTTTGGTGGGTTTCGAACTTGCCACCTCTCCCAAGCGAAATCCGCACTCAACCGTTAGTCCAAACATAGTGTGCATATTATAAAAGGTAGCCGGATCTTTTTGTTAAAGAAAACAGTTTGGATTTGTTAACAAAATGTCAGCCGGCGGGAGTTGAACCCGCACCGACCGGCCGAGTAAAATGCCTTGTTACCGTTGGGGCATTCGATAATTTTAGTATATATTACGCATCGGTTGGTTTTGTTTAAACCACAAAACCAAATGCCTTAATTTTTTTAAAATCAAATCCCCTAATTTTTGTATCAAAACAAACTATAATCCTTTTTAAAGGATTAAATCAAACCACCAAAACAATATTATCCCGAGAATGAATAATTGAAGGGCATAGAATAATTATAGGGGATTTTAGTAAGGATTTTATGGGAGATTTAAAGATTTTTATGTATTTTGGAGAGATAAGGTGGATTTGGGAAATATTTTCAAATCAATTGGTTAAAGGCCAAGTTGAGCAAATTCTTTGTATAAAAAGGGGTGTGAGGTGAGAGTAGAGAACAGGTTTTTTTTCAGGTGATGAAGTCCTGATGCTGAGGTGACGAAAGAGAGGTCTTGTTGGAGAGTTTTCAAGTCATTCTTGCATGTCAGAGTGTCGTTACGCTGCCGAAGTGCTTGGAGAATGATTATGGTGCTATTGTAATTGATTTTTGGAGTTAATCGGATCGGTCTCTCTATTGGAGTGGACCCGGAGACGTAGTCACGTTGTGACGAACTCCGTAATCAAACACTGTTTGCACTTTCTCTTCTTCTCTCTCTTTACGTCTCTCATTTCCTTCCTTTGTTAAATCACCTTGTTATTACTTTCATTCTGTTATTTCCTTAAGTTAATTTTGATTTAATTGACTTGAAATAATCATTGTAAAAGCATTGTAAAAGTTAAGCATTTAAATCTGCAATCTAGTCTAGATCCTATACGATCATTATGCAGCCCTTTCCATTCAAGTGGTTTACTTCAATTGTTGTAGATGAATAAAGATCACAATTTCAGCTTGAAAGGGATAGACTCTTTTAGAGGATCTATTTTTTATAGAGGAAAATTTATGTGATGTTCCTCTTTTTTCAGCTGATCTCATGTATATATTATAAAAAAAATTATTTCCATGAAGTGCTTTGTGCACCCTACATTCTTCTTAAGGGAATGTATGTTCTATTTTTCGAACATTAAATAAGTGAAGGCCTACCCATGTTTTTGTTTTTTCCATTGGGAGGAATAGTTGTTGGAGTTTTACCCTCATGACCCCATCCCAATGGATTGATAAGGCCTCTAGACTCCATGATTAGCAAGCAATCATTCTGCAGAAGTCACCAAAATGTTGTCATTTTATGCCCCCCTTTGATGACCCATCATTGATATCCGATCTGAGTGATCTTCCATGGATCATCTTGTATCCACTTTTGAGATTTTGATGTCTTTTAGGGTTCTAAACTTGCAAGATAGGGCGTTCAAAACCCTTATGTGCTTAAACCTTAAACCCCATGAACCTTGCATGCACTTTTGTTATAAACTCATGTTGACCTTTTGCACCTAGTTAGTCTTGCGTCCCTAAGTTAAAAGTGTTAATTTCCTCATTCTTCATTTTACTTAGGTGACCTCTTCTTTATGAAAAAAATTTGAAGCACGTGCTAATTACCATTGCTTAAGTCTTTGTATCACCCATCATTGAAACCTTAACGTTCATCAGCTTCATTTCCACGATGAGCGATGAACTCATTACCTTTGCATCGCTTGTCACTATAATCTTTTGGCCTTTGTATTTCACTTCCACGATATGTGATGGCCTACATCTCCTTTGCATTTCTCCCATCCTCTACATCACTGAAGTCCTTTTGCTTACTTCACCTTTTCCATGATGTGCGATGGCTTTTGTTCTTCTTTCACATCATGTCGGTCCTTCACATTGTAGAAAACATTTCACTACTCAATTCATTTGAGCGGTGAGCAATGGGAAGTAAAATAACTATGGGTTATGATTGTGCCAGATGTCAACATCTTGTGCCCACATCTCCTATTGCCAAAGACCTTTTCATTTTAGATAAACTTATGTGACGTTTGATGAGCAATGAAGGGATAAGATTAAACAACAAACATCGAATGGTTGAGGTAGCATCGCGCCCTTGCTTCACATCATAGTTGTGAAGCAAGGAGGTGGAGTGGTTTGTGCGATGCACAATGAGGGAGTATGTGGGTTATGTTGTTCCTTGGTGCATCAATGTTTCATGTTGAAAGGATTAAGTCAAATGTGTGATGCACAATGAATGGCCCTAATTTGAAGGTGGAGATCAACGGTGATGTTTTAATCTTGGCCTGATGTTCAATCTCATCCCTCCATCTTGCATCTAACAGCTAGCATTCAAACTTCAATGGTAAATTGCTCCTATTCATAGAAGATTTGTAGAATTAATGTCTCAGTGACATTCCCAAGTACTCGATCAAATTAGATAGACTATGGATCAAATTTTCATGCTTTTCAAGGTTGTATTAATTGTTGGTTAGTGTCATTACGCCTTGAGGTGTTGCAAAGCTATATTCTCTTGTCAGGGTATGTTGGTCTAATATTTTGCTACAAATTCCATGAGTCCCCATCCCTACATTCATATGAGTCATCATTTAGGGGCTTGTTCGAGTTTTCAAAGCCTTTATGGCTAGTTATGTTTCTTTGTAATGGGAGAAATTCAGATCATTTTTAATCTGATCAAATTCATCTTCATGCAAACCATAGTTAGGTTAGGGTAAGGATTTTAAATTCAAACCTTAGTTATGCATGAACTATAAAGGAAATGCTTGTATCTTTTTGAAGGATTCTTCCTTTGGCTCCTCTAGGGTTTTTCTTTTGCAGATATTGCATTTTTTGCATTATTCAATTGTAAAGATTGCTTCTAAGCTTTATGTTAATAAAATTCAACTATTATCATTATCATTCCTTGCATGTTTGAGTAAAATCTATTTACCTCCATGTTTGAGTATGTGTTTTAGTTGTTTTATTGATGTGTTATGATGTTCTGAAGTAGGAAGAAACAAATTTCTATCTTGGTGTATCACCTTTATTTCCATTTTATGTTATCTTCTATCTCTTTTCCTTGTGAGATGTTAGAGTAAAGTAGTGATAGGGTTTTCATGTGCTGGGTTAGACCAACATATTTTCACTTAGTTTAGAAGAGGAAGCCGGCCTTCTCTGGAGATTCAACCTCATTTACTCAAGGTCCCACACCTTGAGGTTGTTTCCATTGTGTCATTAGAACATTGAACTCTTGTTCAGTAGGGTTTATTTTTATGTGACAACAACTTCTAAATGTCCAATCAAAGTTGTAAATGAAAAACCTAAGGATCATAAAAGTAAATTTTTCAAGAAGAGTTATTATGTTGAAAAAGATAATGGTGTAGATGATGATGAGGAACCTGACTATCCCGATGAGGACATTTATGAATTCTTCTTCATGGATCTAAAAGATGGATCTAATTCTACTAATCCTAAAAGATGTGTGAAGGAAAGTGCTCTGGTAAAAGGTCATAACATTAAAGGAACTATGGTGACTGCTTTTCATACAAGAGAGGAGAGGAATTAGTGGATAATTGAAAATGGATGCTAAAATCATATGACAGGTGATAAGAGAAAGTTTGTTAAACTTCAAAAGTATGATGGTGGTCTTTTTAAGTTTGGTGATGATACATCTACTAAGATCTATGGAAAAGGTTCAATTAGTTTTGATGGCAAGTATAAAATAGATTTTCTTTATGTTAAGGGTCTCCAACATAATCTTCTAAGTGCAGGATAGATGTGTAGTGTGGCTACATAAATTCCTTGAGCTCCCTCTGGGTGGTTTTTGTTTTTTGCTAAGTACCAGCCCATGCCTCATTTATTTGAACAATCATTAGGCCCCCTTTTGTAGAACTTCATTTGTTGCCACCACGTGTCTGCCAAGCACCCCTCATAGGGAATCATTCCTTCACTCTCCTACCAACTTCCGCCATTCTTCCACATTTCATCATTGTGGGCACTTCAAGGTTGCTTCCCTTTGCTTTTCAATCGGGCCCCATCCGCATGCCACGTAATGTCTTTCGACGATCACTTTTTTGCGCAGAACCCACATTTAGTGCTAGTAGTAAAGAATGCCTCCACGTGTCTTCACCGTGCAATTTTTCATCACAAGGAGGAGGAATCAACGAATGGGACCCGACCTATTGCCATGTGTCTCTTTCGTGGGGACTTCACCGAATGGAAGGAGAGAGCGAGCAGCGTGCCCCACTAGATTGCCACATGTTCTAACTGCCTTCGTGGGTGAATGACACATGTCTGCATAATATTTTGTTGGGACCACTGCCATCATTAGGAAGGGATGCATTTTTTTGAGGAGCGACTATGTTCCATGGCCCGAATATTTTCTGTTGCAATGGCCAAAGAAAATCATTGTTGCAAGAATCATTGCTAATGATATGGGATCTTTTCTATTACTGGCCTGCCAGGCAATGGGATTTTTATCAATATATACTACTTCTTCCTTCTGAAAATGAGTTCAGAAGATACAAAAAAATTAGGGGAAAGACACCAAGCCTTTTGTATTACTTTCAAATTATTGTATAAGACTTTCAGACTGTGCCATTTTTTAGCCTTTCTATTCTCTTAAGATATTTGATAAAACATTATACTGTGCCATTGTTGTCCTGAATTGTTTATTTGTAGAACTTCTATGATTTCAACATAAGTTTGTTGATTTAGACCATGTCTTTTGACTCTTCTTTTCAGTAAATCTATATGGGAATTATTTTATGTCATTAGATAAATTATTCAAGTTTTCATCTTTATTTTTTGTTATTCTAGGACTTAGCAGATTGTTGATCAGGCCCTTAAATCGTATCCCAAAAGATAGATTTACCATGCCTATATCTATACCTTGGTGCATCGCCTTAGTTAGATTGTTATTTTTTATATCTCCTTCATTTTCCCATTCCAAAACCCCAAATACAAAAGAAGTCAGCTTCTTTAAAAACTTGGAGGTCACTCAGTTTAGTGCAATTGGTCCCCCTATTAACTGAGTTTCCCATAAAGGTTGTTACCTTGCCAATTTTTGGCATCAACAGTTTCTTTTTTCTAGAACACCTAGTGGGATTGCTTAAATGTATCTAAATCTAAAGAGAAGGTGTATCAGCCATCAACCTGTTACTAGATCCCAAACAGCGAATAACCCTAGTTTGTTAGTGTCGCCAGTTGGAAAAATACAAGTCAGAACCCATATAGTGAATGTTTTTCTCCCTCTACCCCTTTCGCTAGCCATGTTTCCAATTGGTAACATAAATTATGTGGCATGGGATGTTGGAAGTACTCTTTTAGCACCAGTAACACCCATCATTTGGGCCCCTATCTTAGTCCCTTCTTTAAAAGTTATACCTAAATTTACTGGGGATGGCTCAAGAACACCATCTGAACATCTGCAAGATGTGGCAGATGTGTGTTTGGTGCATAGAGTTACAAACCAAAATATAGTGCTAAGGTTGCTCATAGCCTCTTTTAGGGGTAAAGTTCTAGATTGGTACCGCACCCTTCAAGATAATACTATCGCTACCTAGGATCAACTCGGAGACCCTTTCTATGAAATATTCTCGAATGATAGAGACAGGTCTTCACAATATCATCAGCTATAAATCATAAAGCGGGACCCATATGAAGCCATGACTAACTTCAATGCTTGGTTCCATATAACTTGGCAGAGAATTTAGGCTGCCATCTACCCGTCGGCTGATTTGGAATTCATGTTCTACTTGAAATCCATCAACGCCGACATCTTGATGATGATCCATTCCCTTGGCAGAACCACTCTACTAGGTGCATACAGTGTTGCAATCAAAGTAGAGAACAATCTAATAGACGTTAGAAAGTTGTCGCCTCGGCCCATCATGCCTATGTTTTTTGAGATATCAATTCTCGTCAAGGAGATCCCATCTACCAATGTGCCTGCTCCTCCCCAGTCTATGTACACATATCCAGGCACACCAAAAAATGTTGCTTCTACATCTAGCACTTCAAAAGATGAGATGAGCGACATCAAGGAAATGTTGCGGACCATCACCAATGAAATAACTATCATCAAGCGGAGCCAGTTTGCGCCTTTGAAGCCAACCTACCAAAATTATCAAGGTGGAAGACCTTCTTACCAGAAAAACCAGTTCCAAGGAGGCTTGCACAAAAATCCACAAGTGCAAACAACTAATCAAATAGTACAAGTGCCTTCTCCATTGCAAAGTGCTAACTCGAGCTCAAGCAGAGAACTAACGGCAGGGCAAAACAATTTAGTCAAAGATATCAATCCTTGGTGCTTCCCCTGTGGCAATGCACATATGCCCCAAAATTTCCCGCGTGGCAATCTACAACAAAAGGTGGCAAAACAACGTAGCCAAGGAGTGACATCAGACCATGGATGTTATGTATATGCCTCTCCACAAATGGAAAACATGGTACTCATTGTGAAAATGTAAGGGATGTCCTTGGAGCAAGAAATGGATATTGCTCTTGATCACACGCTCTTCTCATGGATGGAAGAATAAGAGGTGGTGTTTTCCAATGATGCATCCACATCGAGAACCCTGCAAGTGTAGTTTAATTATAACACTTGCTCAAAGAGGAGATTCACGAGTGAATCAGTCGCATCGCAACCAGTCACTCTGTAGCCCAAAAGTGCTTCTGACTAGACACCTAGTACCTTTGTAGTTATACAACCATGAAGGGAAATGGTTATAACTAGAGCTAAGGAGCTGAAGCCTTCAAATCCACCACCATTCAATGTGGTAGAACAATTAAAAAAATCCTCCACTAATGTGTCCCTGTGGGATATCTTAGTTATTCTAGAGTAGAAGACATTGCTAAAGAAGGCTCTCCAAGAAGATCCAATAATTGAGCCAACGAAGCAGTCATCTAAGGGAAAGGCCATTAATACATCACCTCCTATCAAAGTTCTCACAAATAGCACAGAGGAAGCCTCTACCAAGGTTAGAGATAATTTGAAACCGAAACCCTTCTTCCTAACTCTTATTGTGGGAGAGAAATTATTACACAATGGAATGATTGACTTCGGTGTTAGCACCACAGTCATGCCCAAGTAGATAGTTGAAGCCTCAGGACTTAGCTATGAACCTTTAAAGAGGGGGGTTATGTAGCTTGATGGGAATAAATTTGAAACCATAGGTGTCATCAAAGACCTTCCCTTGACTTTGTTCTCCTATCCTAGCATCACAGTTTTGCAAGATACTATGATCGTAGACATTCCCCCCATGTTCGGCCTCTACTTATCCCAGGAATTCACTTCAAAGATAGGAAGATATTTGTCTTTGGATTGGTCACACTTGATCCTCAGGACCAAGCATGGAGCTAAAATGAAAATAGTGTCTAAAGCTCTACATTTAGAACATGTGGTCGATGAAGCCATGAGCAACTTTGAGGTTGCTCATACCTCTATTACCAAGGAGGAAATGTATTGCACTAAGTTACTAGAGGATGAAAAAATAACTGGAGATCTGACCAATTTAGAGGAAGTTATCTTGAGCGAATATATAGACACTGATCCTTTTAGAAACTATCATGCTACTAGGTTAGGCAGTTATGTCATCTATGATGAGGATCAAGAGATTCCAAAGGTGATCAAGCCTCAAAACTATGGACGCTACAGTTTGACGAAGCAAGATGCAAAGTAGGTGCAAGAGTTGGGATATGTTTGACATCCCCACACAAAGAAAAGATATTGAGGTCTTTCCACTTCCAGTTCACTTGTTCGAACAATTAAGCTGAATATTAAGGCCTAGTGCAAGGTCTAAGCCTTGTAGAGTGGATGGGCATCAAGCTATTAATGGTGTTTATAGATTTTAAACTAGTATTCAACCAAGTCTGAGGTGTTTATGTTGTAAAGAATGTTTGCATGCAATCCTATAGACATTGAGTCTAAGACCTAATCAAAGGTTTTGAAGCCTTCAACATCCAGACAATGCCCCGAGAACAAAATGTTTTTGTGGATCACATGGTTGTAATCATATCTCAGTTTGACCCTGTCTCTGACCTAATTCATAACAAACACTTTGTATGAGTGATAGTATGACCAGAAATTCTAGATAATGATCAAAGTTGGAAAGTGTTTGAAAATGATGAACACATCGCCTCATTCATCCAACAGTCGGGAGAGTTTTATGGCCAACTCCAGCTGAAGATTGTTGAGGCCTATGAAAAAAAAATCATTCAGTTGAAGTCCAACAAGCTTTTGAAAGGATTGGTCACCCTATAAAACCTGTTTGATTGTGATGATGCAAGAAATGACAAATGAAAGTTTGTAGTGGACAAAAGCGACTATGCGGACCTTCAAGTCAGAGATGGAAGAAAGCTCAAAATCGGGAAGGATGTTTCGCATCATGATAAAGAAAGGCTCATCAACTTATGTGAGAAATATAAAGGAGTAGTGGCTTGGTCATATGATGACCTTAAGGGATATGATCCTGACATCATCCAACATATGATAGAGCTGAGGAAGGTGCAAAACTAGTCTGCCAAAAATAAAGGCCGGTGAATCTGAAGATCGGAGCCTTGATGGCGCAAGAGCTAACAAAGATAACTCAGTCTCAGATCATCTTCTTGATCAAGCACAACACATGAGTATCCAACCTAGTTCTAGTCTAAAAGAAGAATGGAGATATCTGACTATGTGTTGACTTTTGGGACCTCAACAAAGCATCCCTAAAGGATCACTACCCGCTACCTTCCATGGAATCAATCTTGCAAATAGTGGCAGGATCGGAAATGTTTTGTCTACTAGACAACTTCTCCGGTTACAATTTGATCCAGGTCAAAGAAGAGGACTGACACAAAACATGTACTACCAAGTGGGGAACATTTTGCTATGCAAAAATTCCTTTTGGCCTCTCAAATGTGGGAGCCACTTTCCAGTGGGCAATGGATATCACTTTTAGCGAATTGATTAACAAGATTATCCTAATCTATTTGGATGAGCTGACTATTTTCTCCAAGCATAAGGATGATCACTTTGATCACCTAGAGATGGTTTTCAAAAAATGCCAGGAGTTTGGGGTATCCTTGAACCTAAAAAAATGTGTCTTCAGAGTACCGCAAGGAAAGCTATTGGGACATGTAGTGTCCAAAGAAGGAATTGCAATTGATCTCGAGTGGGTGAAAGCAATCAAAGAGCTTCCCCACCGGTCAACAAGAAAGGAGTCCAATCTTTCCTAGGGAAGGTAAATTTTGTAAGAAAATTCATTTTAGATTTTGCAGGAATAATCAGACCAATCACCTTGATGCTAAAAAAGGATCAATTATTCAAATGGACTAAAGAAGTTAGAGAAGCCTTCGAGAAGGTTAAGGACACTATTGCCTCAACTCTTGTACTGGTCAATCCAGACCTATCGAAGGATTTCATAATGTATGTATTCAACAGCAAGTCAAGCATTACTACTGTCTTAACTCAAAAGGATGATGAAGAAAAGGGAGAACATCCAATAGCATTTCAATCCCGGACCTTAAAGGAATCTGAGATGATCTACAAATTCGTCGAGAGGCAAGCATTTGCAATTTTTAAGGGACTCAAGAAGTTCTGACATCTAATATCTTGCAACAAGGTGATTGTTTATGTCGTGCATTCCAGTGTGTGCGAATACATCATGGAACGAGAAATCACCAAAAAAATGGCAAATTAGATCATTCAGATTCTTGAATATGACATTGAGGTCAAGCCTACAAAGACCGTTTGAGGAAGAGGACTATGTGAATATCTAGTGCACAACGAGGAAATGACAGTCGAAGAAGAGAAACCAAAGCTGGTTATAACGAATAAGTCTAAATTGAAAGGTTGTTGGTTGGTGGACAGATTAAGGTTCATACACACCAAAAAATACCTATCGAGCCTTCCTCCTCAAAAGAGAATATTCTATAGACTACAGAATATCGGATATGCACTTATGAAAGGGATCCTTTTTAAAAGGAACTTCAACAGCATTCTATTGCGGTGTGTCACCATGGAGCAAGTGAAGAAGATCATCGACACTTTCCATAGCAGTCCCGCGGGTGAACACTTCTCTGCGAAGACCACCTCCATCAAAATAATGTGTGTTGGGTACTTCTAGCCTACGCTATTCAATGACTCATACTCCTTGGTAAAATCCTTCAAGGAATTCCAATTCTTTGCAGGAAGAAGGAAAAACTCTACAATGCCTCTCAACCCAATAGTGGTTGATGAGCCCTTCGGACAATGGGGCCTTGATTTCATTAGGATGATTAATCCCGCCTCCAATGTCAGACACAAATGGATCCTCATGACCATGGATCACTTCACCAGATGGACCGAGGTCATGCCCCTTAGGAATGCGATGAAGGTGGAGATAGTGGACTTCCTTGAGGAACTAGTGATGAGATTCGGCCTGCCAAAGACCATCATCTCTGATAATGCCGAGGCTTTCCTAGACTCTAAGGTATGTCAATTTTCACTCACGCATGGCATATTCTTGAAAAATTCATCAAATTACTACCCACAGGGGAATGGCCTGGCTGAGTCGACTAACAAAAAATTAGTCCAACTCATCAAAAGAATTGGGTCAGAACACCAAAGAGAATGGCACAAGAACCTTCAGGCAGTGCTCTAGGTAGACCGCATAACTCCCAAGAAAGTCCTCAAGACTTCAATGTATGAGTTATTATATGGGAAAGAAGCATTGTTACCCATCTCCATGGAGATTGTTGCACTACAATTGCTCAAATCTCTTGAGGTAGAACAAAATGGCGCCATGGAGGTACGGTTGGCTAAGTTGCTGGAAGTGCAAGAAAAAAGGGGAAAGGCCCTGACAGCCATGTCCAACTGCCAGTAGGTGGTTAAGAGATGGTTCAACAAGAAAGCCTTAGACCAAGGTCTAAAGTGTGGGGACCTAGTGTTAAAATTCAACAAAAGGGCTGCAAAGCCAGGCCAACATAGAAAATTTGACAGTTTGTAGGAAGGCCCTTTCAAAATAATTCAATGCAAGCAACACAATGTGTTTGAATTAGAAAATAGGGAGTAGGAAGCATTGGATATTTTGGTTAATGGAATTCACCTAAAACTATTTAATTAGGCTTCACAATTATTCTACCAGTCTAAATATGTGAGTAGTGTAATTATTTTTCTTTCGTGTTTTTTTGGCTGATCTTTCAATAAATTCCATAGTGTGAAGAAGCAGAAAATAAATGGATCCCATTATTGCAAAAAGTAGAGAGAAATAACTTGTGACTCATGAGGTAGAGAAAAATGACACCCATATGCAAAATTGAAATGAATACATATGTGCAAAAAAAGAAAAGAGAACCCATATGCAAAATCAAAAGGAAAAGGAGACAGAAGCTTAGTATAAGCGGTATATTCATTATATATATATATATGCTTTGATAAACACATTTTTAAAATGGATTTGATGCCATGATTTTAGAGTATATCTATATATTATGTGGTTTCTTCATATATGTGTGTGATAAGGCCTTTTTTAGGAGTATATACAAAAAATGAATTAACAAAGTGATGATTTCTTAAAACATAAAAGTTTTTAGTCTCAAGTAGGAGCAATGGAAGCTTCAACCGCAACATCTAGGGTAGTTTCTGGAATTACTTCATTAGTAGGAATAGCAACAGGAGCATCTGGAGCAATAACAACATCTGCAGGAGCAATGGTGAGTGGTGGAGGGAACACCAGGTTCCTAAAGTCAGTGTACCAGTCAACATTGTAGAAGGGCACCACATTGTAGTAGCGAAACAGGAAATGGCAGGCACAGGTCACCCTTTGATGATGCTCTTCATGTGACTAGATGTGAAACCCACTCAAGAACGACACCCATGGTACTACTGCATCTTCTTCAATATACTTGTGAAGGTTGCTCACCATTGGAAGGCCCAGACCAAATGCAACATTCTCCACCACCTCTCCAAGACCGCCTAAGTAGCACTTCAGAAATATTTCAAGCACCAAGTGAAGGATCATCAGCTTGGGAACCTGAATATCAAGTAATGAGGCAAAAAAGTGAGAACACACATCAGTATTGACCCGGTATTTATCCTCAAACTCAATATAGTCCCTCCCCAGAACCCACTTCATGGCTATGATAGCCAATGAATGCTTATTTTTGGTCATCCTTTTCAGTCGCCTATTTGAGATTTCACCTCAAAATGTTGTCTGGGACTTGTTGCAAACTAGCCTAATAGGTATATTCATGGTAGCAAGCTATATGCAACTATTTGATACTAATCTCTATGCTACTACCTAAGTCTAGCTCTACACAACTGCTAATGCCAAATTCTGCCTAACTGCCTATTACCAATTCTTCCCAAATTGCTAAGTGTGATTTTGCTATTTCCTAAGTGCCTATTTATAGAAATAGCCAAGATATGCAAGGTAATTTTTGTGCCATAATCATGATGTTAATCGAGTACTAACTCAAGAATCCCACCAGAGCTTGCTCGAATCTCCCACCCAGTTGCATCTGTTGGGTACGGTTTGTTGCGTGCAAGATTAATAAGAGATAATTAATTAGCATAAGTTGGTGGTATTCCTTGGCGGTAGTCTGCACAGCCAAATGTTGAGGTGTTGCATTGCAAGCATTTTCCAAAATGTCATCATTACAAAATGTGATTATGAATTCTTATCATTTCAAAATGGCAAGGAATTCATTTCCTACAAGCAAAGAACTGGAAATACATGCTGAATTTAATGCTAAAAGGCAAGCATTATTGGCTACCCCAAGAAAGAAATAACTAAGTATTGCATGCAAGAAGCTAACATTGTGAAATCTTTTTAAGCATGCTACCTAGAGCAAGAGTATTGAGTGCAGACAGAGCCGAAGCAAATTGCAAAAAATTTGAGCATAGCATAGGTCTATAGCAAAAGGAAAATGGTAGAAAGTTCTCAAATAGAGGTGCAAGGAGAGGAAATGCAAAGCTTGTTTGATGCCATGCATGCAGTACCAGCTGCCTATGTCTTTGAAGATGTCTCTTATGCTTCATCTAAGATACCAGAGAAGCCAGAGTGGGTAAAATGTGGGCCTCAGAAAAGAAAAAAACTCACAGAGACCAAAGCCAAATAAAGGAGGAATGGGATAACATTCATGATCCCATCCTCACAAATAACCCTAAGACTTTGAGGGAGGCGTCCTGTGAAAGGATGAAGAAAATTAGCGACCCAGACTCTTTGGCGTAGAATTTATGGTTTAGCGGGCTCCCACAATATATGGTATGTTTGTGCACTACTGCCTGGAGCTAGTCGATGAGGCCATTAATCATTTTAACTCAAATACCAACACCATCAAAGGTTGAGAGTTGCAAGTTAATATCTGCCCAAAAGCTATCTATAACATGCTATGCATCCCTGACCAAAGCTCCAAAGTGGACAAGGTGGAGCCATTCAATCCAACAAAGGGGGAGGAAATATGGAGAACCAAAAAATTGGCTCTGGATTTTTATAACAAAGAAACCCAAAGCCACAGGGAAGATCAAAAAAATCCACCACAAATTTCAGTGACACACAATTCTTTCCCCATAGACCTACAAGACATCTTTTTAATGATGGCAATTTTTTGTGTCCTGGACACTGACAGGTATGTTCAAGAGTTTCAATTGGGTCTAGGGTTTCAGTTGCATAGGCAACATTCCTTTTTATGGTATGATTTCACAGAATTCATTGTTGAGGATATGTTGAGACATATTAGGGCATACAAAATGCAGCAGAGGTTCAGGTTGCCTTCCTTCCTTGCCCATGTGTTTTTTGCATCAGAACTCTGATTTCTTCAAAAAACATGTGAGATTGGTGATATTTGATGAATAGGGAAGAAGAAGGCTAGTTTCTGTATGGACTCCTCTCCTCTCCTCAACTTATGATTATTATGCATTTTTCGGATTATTTCTTGACTCTGATTCTGCAAGATTTGAGTGAGGATGGAGATCTTTACTAGCTCACCACAGACTAGACAGAATACATGCAAAATTTCACTTTGAAATGTGACTGATTTCTCAAAGAAAATTTCACATTCATTCAGATGTGTGGCTTTACCGAGGAACCATTTTGGCTTCTAACATGTCTCACAAACTGGGTGTTGGCCCTCGAAATGTTCTGGAAAGTATCAATTATTGACTATACTTTTTACGGGGGACTAGCCAAGAAGAAAGGATTTTTCACCTTCACGTTAAGCTTTAAATTGGTGGTAATGGATAAGAAGAAGACACATAGGCTGCTAGAGATGAAGCTGGATCATTTGGGGCTAGTATGGATTTGTGACAAATGGCATTACAACCCCGAAAATGACTTACCAAATGAACATGTCAAGGTAACGCACAACCCCCAGCTGTATTGGGAAAAGTGGCAGAACCCACGAAAGGACCGAGATGATCTATTGGTCAACCTAATTCACATTCCCACATATGATAGTAGACCACCATGGCTTAAATTCTACTTCCCTTCGGCCAAATATCATGAGAAGCATCAAATAGGGGCCACCTTTTGTAATGATTTGTCTAGAAAAGAAAATTGGAGCGAGGAAAGGATTAGAGATTTCTAGGTTTACCTCCAAGAGATCAAACAACAATTTATGCAGAGGGCAATAGAACAAAAGAAGCACAGGCTATCAAGATCCAAAAGAAAAAGGCCAAGGATGCTAAGAAGATGGTCAAGCCAAAGGTACAAACTATTTTCAATGAGGCTCAACAATCGTTGCATTTTGCAACCATGTACCCAACCATCATCAAACCATAGTGAGAGATGTAGCCTAATGATTACATGTATGCCATGGGACTCAATCTAAGCATAGCTCAGTTGTAAGACAAAGTTGAGCTCATGGAAGAGACGCAGTGGGTGGTGACAACCAACTTCCTCAAGTCCGGTCACCAGCTAAAGAAAAGGGAGGAGGAGTTGAAACTTGTAAAGGAAAGGATTGAGGTCCTGCTAGTGAAGGACAAGGCGAAAGAAGCAAAATTCACATGCTTATCGTAGAAAGCATAGATAGAGAAGGCTAAGCTCCAAGAGGAGTTTGCAGAGTTCCAATCCGATGATTCCAACTTGGTCGCCAAGCTGCGGCAGAGAAACGAAGAATTGCAGGACCGGTTGGCTCGGGTGGAGCAGGAGATGCAATGAAAAGATGAGGAGTTTGACCATCAATGTGCTCAATTAGAGCAAAAAATGTAGCAAAAAGACATAGAATTTGAGGACCGAAAGACCCAATTGGAGAATGAAGTCTAGGAGATGAAGTCTTCCCTTGAAACAAAATCAGTGAACAAAAACTGGGCCGAAGAAAAATGGCTCGCCGAATGGAAGACTTTGTCAGAGCAACTTTTGGCAGTAAACAAAAAGGTTGAAAAACTAACACAGGATTTCGAATCAAGATATGTAGAGATTAGTCTTTTGAAGAGTCTTCCCTAACCCCCTACTGCCTAGTCGGATCTCTTTCCAGTGGCTCAACAATTATATATCTCATACTGGGAAAAGGTTAAGGCCTCCTGCCTGACCCTTCAGCCAATGCTCCAATTTATGGTGGAGGTGACAAGTTTACGAAGGGAAGTTCATGGAGCGATTGAGTGGTTCCTGCAAATTATTCTGGAGAAGGTTCCTGAGGCGAAAAAATCGTTGGATAAGCTATACATGGTCTCAGATGAGGACTTAGTAAATGCAGGAATCGAGGATCGGAAGGCTATTGCCAAAACAATGAATAGGTTCATCCACTACCACGTAGCAATCCTCCATGCTAGCGAGTGCGCTGCCACACTGGACCGAACCATGAATAGCATGTGGTCTAGGTTCTCCCAACTAACTTAGATGGGCTTACCCTCCCCATTTCTTTCTGACGACTTAGTGGCTACTACAGAGCAGATTGTGGCAAAGATACAAGAGAAGCAGCAGGACACGTCTAATTTTTAGAGCTTCATTCAACCCCCTACTGCAGTGGATATTGAAGGCATCGCTCATCAGATTGCGTAGCTGCTCTTCCAACTCGAGTCCAGGGCTGATATATTTGTGACATTTCCTTATAAATAAATGATCGATCTAAGCAGAGCGCAAGAGAATCTATGTGACACATCGACACCATCTGAAGCCAATTGGTTGCCTCTACAAGCCACTCTCTCCAAACTTTGATTGTGTTCCCCAATGGATACGACTCTGTTTGCAAGCCAAAAAAAATTGGGTTCCTTGTTCCATAGGAGAAACACCCCTGATAGTCGCCAAAAGCTATGGATACATAAATTCCTCAAGTTCCCTCTAGGTGATTTATGTTTTTGCTAAGTACCGGCGCATGCCTCATTTATTTGAACAATCATCAGGCCCCCTTTTTTAGAACTTCATCTACTACTGCCACATGTTTTTCAAGCACTCCTCACAAGGAATCCTTCCTTCACTCTCCTACTGGCTTCTGCCATGCTTCCACATGTCATCACCATGATCACTTCAAGGCTACTTCCCTTCGCTTTTCAATCGGGCCCCGTCTACGTGCCACGTAATGTCTTTCCATGATCACTTTTTTGGGTGGACCCCACGGTCAGTGTTGGTAGTAAAGAATGCCTCCACGTGTCTTCACTGCATAGTTTTTCATCACAAGGAGGAGGAATCAACGAATGGTCCTTGACCTATTGCCATGTGTCTCTTTCGTGGGGACTTCATCGAATGGAAGGAGAGAGCAAGCAGCATGCCCCGCCAAATTGCCATGTGTTCTAACTACCTTCGTGGGTGAATGACACATTTCTGCACAAGAGTTTGTTGGGACCACTTCCATCATTCAGAAGGGATTCATCTAGTTGAGGAGCGACTACGTTCCATGGCCTGAATCTTTTCTATTACAATGACCGAAGGAAATCATTGTTGCAGGCATCATTGCTTGTGATATGGGATCTTTTATGTTACTAGCCCGCCAGGCGATGGGATTTTTATCTATATATACTGCTTCTTCCTTCTGAAAATGAGTTTGGAAGATACCGAAAAATTAGGTGAAAGACACTAGGCCTTTTGTATTACTTTCAGAATATTGCATAAGACTCTTAGACTGTGCCATTGTTCGGCCTTTTTGTTCTCTTAAGCTATTTGATAAAACATTATAATGTGCCATTGTTGTCCTGAATTGTTTATTTGTAGAACTTATGTGATTTCAATATAAGTTTGTTGATTTATACCATATCTTTTGACTCTTCTTTTCAGTAAATGTATATGGGAATTATTTTATGTCATCAAATAAATTATTCAAGTTTTCATCTTTGATTTTTATTATTCTAGGACTTAACATATTGTTGATTGGGCCCTTAAATGGCATCCCAAAAGATAGATTTATTGTGCCTATATCTATACCTTGGCTCATTTCCTTAGTTAGATTGTTATTTTTTATATCTCCTTCCTTTTCCCATTCAAAAATCCCAAATACAAAAGAAGTTGGCTTCTTTAAAAACCTAGAGGTCACTTAGTTTAGCACAATTGGTCCCCCCATTAACTGGGTTTCCCATAAAGGTTGTTACCTTGCCAATTTTTGTCATCAACATGTAGTAGAGGATATAATCTTGTGTTTCAGGATGATGGTTGTGAAATTAAAAAAGGAAGATGTGGTACTTTGGTTTTTGTAGGGAGAAGGAAAGATGTTAATGTTTATCAGCTCAAAGGTAGCCATGTTAAATTATTGGCCTCAAATCAATGAAAGATGGCTGTGACATAGAAGGATGGGTCACATCAATTTTGATAGCCTAGTGAAGATCAGTTATACTAATGTTGTGAGAGATCTACCAAGGATTACAAATCCTCTCAATAAAATCTGCAAGGAATGTTAGTTTGGAAAGAAAACAAAGAAGAGGTTCAAGATTAAAGAATATTCTATCACAGGACCTTTGGATTTGGTGCATTTAGACCTATATGGACCTACCATAATAAGAATTTCAAATGGTCATAGGTATTGTATGTTATTATTTTATGATTATTGTAGAAAGAAATGGGTGACATTTCTCAAAGAAAAATTAGAAGCTCTTGATAAGTTCAAAGTATTTAAGTCTATGGTTGAGAATAAAATGGATGTAAAAATCAAGTGCTTAAGATCTAATAGAGGTTGTGAGTTCACCTCCAATGAGTTTTTTCGGTTCCAAAATTTGCATAACATTGAACCCTAAAGGTGCACCATGTCTTATGCTCAGATTCAAAGAGAGATTTGGCCAATGAACAGAAGAATGATCTCACAATTTTCTCCCCTGCACTTCAGGCTCTACAAAACCTAGGTGGCTCTCCCTATATGGTACTGAATATGGATATGAAATAAGGTTTTATTTCAGCATTTAGAAGATAAACTTCATTCAAATGACAAGGGTTTATATATTTTCAAGATGGAAGGCACTATCCTTGTTGTCATTAAAACCCAGGTATGAAGTATGCAAATATCTAAGAATAAATATTGTAGAAAGTAAATCATGGTTTTATATTTGAAATGTGTTTCTAAGTTTGAAGGAAAACCATTCAAACTAAATTGGTGCCTGTCCAGGGCTACAAAATCACAATGCATGTACACATCCCTCACTGCATTCTAAACATATTTTGATAATCATTTAGCCATTAACACCTTGTATTAATGAGACCAAATAATGACTAACAGTGTAAACTCTACTTACAAATCCAATTTTCATTAAAATATTCTCATTATTTTCATTGAAAGAAATTGCATTGCTCCTTGAACAAAAACTAACAATCAAGATAACCTAGATGCAGCAAATGTGTATGGAAATCTTTACAACACTTGATTGTATTACTGAAAGAAATATCTCATTTCAAAATGGAGACAATATACACTGAAAGCATGAAAAAGCATGTACTAATATATGTTGTAATCAAAATATACAATGCAATTACAGGAACATTTGCAACGCATTTTCCTCTATTTCCTTGCACAAACCTAAAAGCCTACCCCTTACAACTCCTTCAAAAATCTCAGAACCTCTACAAATGAGGTAGAAATTACATTTTAAAGAAGAGAATAACTTTCAGATCAAATTTCTATCTAACATCTATCACCAATTGAACCCTCAAATCAACAACAAACTAGCATTAAAAGAATTCCTCTTAACTTCATTATTTTCCCACTTCAATCTATCTTCATTCTTGCAACTAAATGTGTTTTCCTTTTCAACTTGTCAATCCCGTGAGAACGTTTTACCTGGCTGTAAAAACCCATTTTCCAGCTCCATTTTCACTTACCAGTGAAAAATATTTACTCTTGGGTCAAAACCCCACATACCCACCTACTAAAAATGCTTTTAAAACTTGCATTTTAACCCTTCTATGTAGGTAAAAATTTTACCCATATGCATTAACTTCATTACAAACATTTTAATACATGGTTTCATTCATGCATTTAAACCATGTATTTAATCTTTGGAGCCTTCATTTATCCTTGCAATTGGTTTGACAATTTGTCAAATTGTTGGTTGGTAATCTTTTACCTATGCATTCTACTTGCTTTGTTATCTCACTCCCATAATGAATTATTTTCCCTTTGCCAAATATTCCTCCAAGGAATTAGAAATTGTTTCTATGAATTGGCAGCAGTGATAGACAATTTTGAATAGCTCAATCATTGCAAAAAATGTTACCAAAGCATAGAAAATGTCTCAGGAAGAAAAAATACCAAAAGAACTGTTAAACTACAACATAAAACTTTAAAAAAAATAAAAAACCCTAACCATCCTCCATGTGGCACATATCTATTGCATTGTTTCCTAGTAATATGTCACTATTTGAAACATAAAATAGTCATGTTTATGCGATGTGCAATGAGAATATTGAAAGCAACAAGTTTAATATATGAAATATTTGCATGAAAAAATATTTCAAATATCAAACCTTATACATTTCAAGCAGCTCCTTTAAAATAAAAAATAACCAATAATAGTCCAACGCTCATGCATTATGCAGCAAAGGGGTTTTGAAAAGTCAAATGAAATGCTCATTGTTTATCGCTGATTTGGAGAAGAAGAAAGTTTCATTACCGCGATGTGCAATGAGACGTTGAGCCATCGTGAGAGGTAACACCATCGTTGTTTTAAAAATAAAAAACTTCTCATTACTACGTCGTGATGGAGATGGAGTATTTCACGTGACTTGAAATGTTTCCAATAAATGTTTTCCTCATAAACCAATGGAGCATCAATTATCTTATGACGAATGAAAAACTCATCACTGCTTAACAATGCATCACTCTATGGCTTTCCTTCTCCACTCTTATTTTAGCAATGAGTGATGAAGTTTATGTGTTGGCATGCTACCGTGAGCTATCATGTCTCAGCCAATAAGAAGCAAGAATTAAACTTGCTTTCTTCAAAGACATTTGAAATTGTATTTTATTTTTCCCTAAATATCTTTTTTACTTTTGCGCAATATTTAAAATATTCAAAATATTTTAAATACTAACATTTGAAAACGTTAGAAAATGGAAAAAAATTAATTTTGCTTGTAGGGGAAATAGATAAATTTCACCACACACAAACAGTGACCCCTCGAACCAATATTTTTGTGTGCGGCCATAATCAATTATTAAAAACATTGGTTTTAAATAAAAAATTTCCCAGCCATCAAAATTCAGGTACCTTCTTTGTAAATTGGCTTGTCGAATGTGTTTTTTTTTTTTTTTTTTAATTAGACTACAAGAATCGGGTAGAACGACCCCCTATAAACTGCAGTGCGCCTGGTAAACTTTTTAATGTGACCGGCGGCGCTGGTGCAACACGCCCTCTGGTACCACGGGGGTGGGGGAGACTAGACCTTGTGACCAACCTCCTGCAACAGGAAAGATTTAGCCAACCAAGCTAGGGCCCCAACCCCAGCTTGTCAAATGTGTTCACCACAACTGAAATACATTAAAATAATGTATCAAATGGCCTCTTTTTTTGATGAAAATGGAGCTGGAGATGTTTTAGACCAAAATAAGAAATGGGTTGCCTTTACAATTTTGATATTTGAAACTTTTCAGAACACCAAATTTGGCTCAATCATAGTCAACAACACATTAATTAACCCATTGGAACTCATCCAAGAGGCGTGAAACTGAACAGGCACACTGTAGTATGTACCAAGAAACATTTTACCAGACAGATTTGCAATATGACATTCGAGTTGCAAAATATTAATTGGAAAAGAGGGCCTTCGAGGTAGATTTAGCAATATGTACACCTAGCCTCTGTTGATGCACTAAAAGGGCATAGGCACTTCAAACTTGAAAAATTTGAAGGTGCCATCAAGTTTAATAGATTTTTCGAAAAGCATGGAATAAAGAGACATTTTTCAACTTCTAGGACTCCTCAGCAAAATGGAGCTATGGAGAGGATGAATATGACAGTTCAAGAAGCAACTAGGATAGTGATGAAGCAAATATACTAGATGTCTATTGGAGAGAAGAAATTCATACTACAGTCTACATTCTTAAAAAAGGTCAAGCAAGATTGAATAGTTCAAAGACTCCCTATGAGTTGTGGTATGGTGAACCTCCTACTGTAAATTATTTCAAATTTTTTGGAAGCAAATGCTATATCAGAAGAGATGAACAAAACTTAGGAAATTTTGATGCAAGATCTAATGAAGGAATCTTCCTTGGATAATCTACAAGAACAAAAGATTACCGGTGCTATAATAAAAGGTTGAAGAATATTGTTGAAAGTGCAAGTGTTAAGGTGGATGAAGAACCACTATAGAGTTCAATACTGATAGAAGGACATGAATCTGATGAATCCCCTTACAGTGAAGAAGAAAGGATGTAGAGAAAGAGAAAGAAATGGAAATTGAAGAGGAAGAAGCTTTGAAAAATATCCCTAAAACTCCTAAGTATGTGTAGAAGAATCATTCTAAAGATAAAGTCATTGGAGATAAGAGAAAATATATGTTGACAAGGAGAAAAGCATCTATGACAGAGGAACAGGTAAATTTTGTTTACTTTTAGAGGTGGAACTGTTACCTATTTTTCACTACAAGCTCAAACAGGTAGAGCTGAATCAAATTCATCATTGATAGGTACAAAAAATTTCAAGTTTTGTCGCTAAAGTACTCATTGCTCATCATAGAGATTAGATTACATCTAAATTACAGTTTTGTTGTGCAAGTATTTGAAACAGAAAATTGAAAATTTGCATAATAATACTTTTTATTCATTTTGTAAAAACACTGAAATCTCGCACAAGCCGCGAGAGTAACTGAATTTGATTATGACAATCAAATAATGAATACAAAATTCAATGATAAAGCTGCACTACTGAAGATAACGTAAACACAAAGAAGAGAAGCAATTCATCATTGCTTGTGATGATGAATCACTTTCGCTTGATGTCTTCAGTTGTTGTGTCTCCAAGCTGCAACCTCGATTTCACATTCCATGAACCTGCAAGTTTGTAAAAGAATGATGTTAGAGATGTACTCTAAGCAACGATGAATTAAATTCTACTTTATGCCTACACTACCAACAGGAATGTAATTTTCATTCAATCAGGCATTCACCAGATGATTGAATTACAAAGGTTGATAATCAAGGAACATGAAACTCAATGGAAGCTTCAAGCTTCGATTATTTTTGCTAACTTGTTTATTTCAATGTGTAGGAACAGGTTCATCATTTTTGAGGTTATTTTCATCAGATATGTGGAGCAAACCGGGCTCCCACAAGGGTTGAGCCTGGCATATCATAAGGACATCTCTCATTCACATTATTAGTTGAGAGTTATCAGGTATTTAATTACTGTCATCAAACAAGACTGTTATAATATAAAAGAATTCATAAAGCAGTATAATTCAGCATGCTGAAAACAAATTGAGCAATTATCTTTTTCCCATCAATCAAAGAAACAATTAAAGAAATATATTAAGAGAGCATTGATTGCATTTATTATCCTTTGTTTTAGCTCTGCCTTTCATTTACATTCACATTTTGATGAGGCATTGAGCCCCTTTATACTGAAGGGAAAGCAGAGTATTCAACAATTCAATTGTTTCTTAACAACCTCCAAAGCACATACATAATTCATCAATTAACTCAGGAGGACAGCCACATATGCAAGTTATCTAAATTTGTAAAAAGGATTAAGAAAAGAGAAAGACAGTGCTTATTAGATGCATGATACAGCCACGAAAGAGATTGCATTCTAAGGACACAAACACATAAGTCTTTCATCAAAGTAACTATAGGTTACCAAGGAATGCTTCCTTAGTATTTTTTGAGACTTGGATAAACATTGAACTCACTGCTACAGGGTGGAATGACGAATAAACTTGCACCAGCCAGAAAAGAGCAGTAAATATTTGGGACAGCATTGCACAGTATCAAATAGAAGCAAAGCATTCAACAAGTAAGTTGTTTCTTTAAATTTCAAAGCACATACATTGTTCGTCCAGAGATTCAGTAGGATAGTTAACATGATAACAGAGCAACATTATTGCATCTTAAGATCAAGAGACATAACACAATAATATGTAATAGCTTCACATTAGGGACAACCATGTGTGCAAGTGAGGCATTGTCACATTAAAGCATCAAGAGAAACGTCATTACTATGTGCCATTCTAGTAAAGCATTCATAAAAGCTATAATCTATAGAAGATTGAAACAACATTCTTTCATGGACTGTTATCACAAAAGAGCAGGTTTACGTGAACCATAGCAAGAGAAAATTTCAAAATAATGTTTTGATGGCTGAGGTTTTCTACACAAGAGTTGTCAATGATAGAAGTTGCAGCAGATGTTTGTATGCACAGGAGAAAGCAAAAGTGAAGAAGTTATTCTTTATAGAAAATACATGGTACAGTACAAGGAGTCGAAAGCTACAGGAAAAATTAAAGAAACAGTAGTAGTAATATGAAAACAGTGGCAACGTTTTGCTTCAGGAAAGGAAAAAGGGGTTTCAAGCGATGTCATACAAGTTTGTCACTATTTTCAGCTTTTATAC
>VDFB02345535.1:0-45274 GCA_007258455.2 Sequoia sempervirens
GTGGTGGTATGCAAGTGTGGATTGATGTAATAAGTAAAGTGAGTTGTGGAAAAGACAAGTTAGATGCACTTCAATGCCTCAGTCAACAGAGTGTATTATTGACATATGTTGTAATTTCAATTTTTCATGTATCTTGCTATTAGACAATGAGTCTCTTCAGTAGGTCCTTGTATCTTGCCTTGGGCTTGTACACCTATTCCTGAAAGTTCTTTGTATCTTTCCCTAAGGTTGTGTGCCTTATCCTACAAGTCTTTCAGTGAGAAGTGAGATTCCTTAGGAAGTGATCCTTAAAACAAAATTGTAATTCTATAAGTAGTGAGCTTCATATATTGTGAGATTTCTTAGCATGGTTTTTCCATTCTTGGGTTTTCCATATATGTTTGGTACATTATCTTGTGCATGTGAGTTCATTTCTTTATCTTTAATTGTTGCTGATTTGATTAAGAGTTGTTGATCTATTTAAGGGTTATTGAGCTTTTTAAAAGATTGAATTTGCATTGTGATGAAGGGTTTAAGTTTGTGTGGATATTGATTCACACCCCTAGCCCCTCTTATTATCCAGATGTGTGTTCAACAATTGGTATAAAATCTAAGTTCCTCTAAAGAAGCTTAACCACTTGAGGAAAGGTTCAAAATGACACATAATGGATCTTACAAGGCACCTAGGTTTGATAGAAAGTAAGAATGGAAGACCATCTAAAATCTCCAGGGTTTGGTGTTTGGAAATATTTCAAGGATGGTTACACTACTACTATTTCTCCAACATATCTAGCTAAGATTAGATTGTATGAGAACAATTCCAAGAAAAATAATACTATCATGAATGTATTAGTCGATTCAGAATTTTTGAAGGTGATGAATTGTAGTTCTGCTAAGGATGTCTGGGAAAATATTAGCAACATTTATGAAGGAGATAATAAAGTGAAGCACGTCAAGATACAAAAATTCAAGAGAAAATTTGAGACCCTGAGGATGACAAAGGATGAAGATATTGCTAGTTACATGCTTCGAGTGGATGAAGTGGTTACTCGCATCAGAGGTCTTTGTGGAGAAGTAAAAGAAGATGATATTGTGAAGAAGGTTCTATGATCTATTCCTAAATATTATAGTCATAAGGTATCTGCTATTGAGGAATCTAAGGACTTGGATAAGTATCCAATAGATAAATTTTTTGGTGCTCTCACAACCTTTGAAATGAGAGGGTTTGACAAAGATGCTCCAAAGAAGGATAAAAGATGAAACAATAGATTAGAATGTTGACTTCGATGAGGTATAAGCGAACTTTGTGAGAATACTGAAGAAGGGCACTAGAAAATGCAAAGGTAAGTTACATTTCAAGTGCTTCAATTATGGGAGAATTGGTCATTTTCCTCTAAATATCCTTTTAAAGAATTAAAAGACAACGACAAAAGAGAGAAGTTCAAAAGGAATCTCTCTTCCAAGGAGAGAAATTGTTCCTCAGAAGATGAGGATAATTATTCAAATGATGAAACACTATTCATTGCATTGAAAGTTGGTGAAAAAAAGAGTGATATTAAAAAATGTAAGTTTGGTACCTTGTAGGTTGACAAAGATAATGGAAAATCAATGGTTGTGTGGATTTCCTTTCATACAAAGGAGGAAGAAAATGCTTGAGTGATTGATAGTGGTTTCTCTAACCACATGAATGGTGATAAGGGAAGGTTCATCAACCATAAGAAGTGGAACGAGGGAGCTGTCAAGTTTGGTGGTGATGAGTCAACACAAATTTGTGGAAAGGGTGCTATAACCATTGATGGAAAGAACAAGATTGAGGATGTTCTCTATGTCAAAGGGCTGAAGCATAATCTCCTCTATGTTATTCAAATGAGGTTGTGAGATTAGGAAAGAAAGGTCCAAAAGATTAGTTGTAGAGGGTATTAGGACAAATGGAAATTTCTATCATATAAAGGAGGAAAATTGAAGAATCTATTTGTTGGCTCAATATAGTGAATGTTGGCTATGCCACAAGCAAATAGGACACATCAATTTTGACAATATGGTGAAGATTAGTTATAATCATGTAGTGAGAGATTGCCTAAGATAACTAAGCCTACAAACACATTATGGAAGGAGTATCAAATGGGAAAGTAGACAAAGATAAGGTCTAGGAGAAAGGAATTTTCTTCTACAATGCCATTGGAGCTAATTCACACTGACCTATGCGGACCTACAAGAACTAAGAGTCAAAAAGGTGAAAGGTATTTTATGTTGCTTGTTGATGATTACTCTAGAATGACTTGGGTTACATTTTTAAGAGAAAAATCAAAATATTTTGATAAAATCAAAATCTTTAAAGAAAAAGTTGAGAATGAAATGAATGCTAAGATCAAATGCTTAAGATATGATAGATGAGGTGAATTTACTTCAAATGAATTTGAATTTTTTTGTGAAGATCATGGTATTAGGAGACATATGTCTGCTCCTAGGATCCCTTAGTAGAATGGGATAGTGGAGAGGAAAAATAGGACTGTGTAAGAGATGGCTAGGGAAATGATGAAAGATGCAGATCTATCTAATATGTATTGGAAGGAAGTAGTTCACATTGCTGTCTACTTGCTTAATAGAGTATAGTTGAGGGTCAATAGAACTAATACCCCTTATGAGCTATGGTAAGAAAGACCTCCCACTATTAGATACTTCAAAATCTTTGGTAGAAAATGCTACATCAGGAGAGATGAAGAAGACCCTAGAAAGTTTGATTCAAGGTGTGATGAAGGAATCTTCCTTAGTTACTCAACTAGAAGAAAGGCTTATAGATGCTACAATAAGAGATTGGGAAGGATGATTGAAAGCACAAATGTTAAAGTAGATGAAGATTTGTGCCATATCTCACTAGAACCAAATGTTTACGGATATGATGTATCTCCCTACATTGAAGAAGAAGAAGAAAATAAAGAAAAGAAGGAACAAATATAAAAAAAAGGCCCCTAAGAGTCCAAAAAAGTATGTTTACAAGAACCATTTAGAAGATCAGATTATTGGAGATAAGAATGAGGGTGTGTTGACCAAGAGAATACTTGCAAAAGCAAGTGAGCAAGTGAATTTGTGTTTACTATCAAAGGTTGAGCCCAAAACCTTTGTTGATGCTAGAAAAGATGATGGATGGATAAAGGAAATGGAAGAAGAATTGAATCAAATAGAAAATAATTAGACATGGGAACTGATTCCCAGACCAGCTTATAAGAATGTTATAGGAAAAAAGTAGGTGTTTCAGAACAAGCTGAATGAAGATGGTTAAGTTGTGAGGAACAAAGCCGATTGGTATGTAAGGGTTATTCACAAGTTGAAGGTATTAATTTTGAGGAGACTTTTGCTTCGGTAGCCATAATGGAGGCAATCAAGGATGTTTCTTGTCTTTGCTGCTCACAGGAATTTTAAGATTTATTAGATGGATGTCAAGTCAGAATTTTTGAATGGTGATTTAGAGGAAGAGGTCTACATTGAGCAACCAAATGGTTTCTAGCTATCAAAAGATCTAAACATGGTGTGCAGACTCAAGAAATATTTGTATGGACTAAAGAAATCTCCTAGAGCATGGTATGCTCAGACTTACTTCAACAAGGTTTCAAGAAAGGTATTGCAGATAGTAATCTTTATATTAAGGTAGAGAAAGACAATATTTTGGTAGTTGTTGTGGATGTTGATGATATCATCTTTGGTGGTGATGATAATATGTGTAAGAGGTTTGTAGAAAATATGTAAAAAGAGTTTGAGATGTCTATGATTGGTGAGTTGTCTTTCTTCCTTGGGCTTCAAATTGTTCAACTAGATAATGGTATCTTTATTTCTCAAGCCAAGTATGTTAGAGAGATGTTGAAGAAGTTTGGCATGGAGGATTCCAAACTAGTAAGTACTCCTATAGTCACTAGTTGTCACTTGAGCAAGACAGACGAGTCATCTAAAGTTGATTTGACTCTTTATAGGTCTATGATTGGAGGTTTATTATACTTGACTGCTTCTAGACCTGATATTATACATGCAATATGATTGGTTGCTAGATATCAAGCTAATGCTAAGAAAACTCATGAGAAAGCACTAAAAAGAATATTTAGATACTTGAAGGGAACTCTAGATTATAGTTTGTGGTAAAATATAAGGATAACAACTTCTCTTTGAGTGCTTATACTAATGCTGATTGGGTAGGATGTGTGGATGACCAAAGAAGCACCAGTGGAAGTTATTTTTCCTTAAGAGACAGATAAGTATCTTGGTTCAGTAAGAAGTAGAAGCTGAGTATATTGTTGCAACATCTTGTTGCACCTAGGTGCTTTGTATGAAGCACACTTTGAAGGATATAAAGGTGGTGTATGATGAACCTATTCCCATATTATGTGATATTACCAATGTAATAAAAATTTCCAAGAATTCGGTGATGCATTTAAGAAGAAAACATAATTCTATCTGGTATCACTTTCTAAGGGAGAAGGTTGTAGAAAAAGAAGTTAGAGTGGAGTATGTTCCTACTAAGGATCAAATTGTAGACATATTCACTAAGGTGCTTCCAAAGGATACTTTTGAGTATCTCTGGTAGAAGTTAGGGGTTATTTCCCCTCCTTCTACCTAGATGCATAGATAGTGCATCTATCCAAGGGGATAAATTCATGTCATACCCTTTTCTCCTAGATTGATGTGTGCTACCTCTTAGGGGGAGTGGGTAGTTGGTTAGTTGTTACTGATAGGGGAGCATGTATAATTGTTTGAATGAGAAGTGCATTTTTTTAGAATATGCTGATGATTTCAATGAAGACCTTTTTCCATTTGTCCTTGATGTCAAAGGGGGAGAATGTGCAAATGTGTGTTGCCATCAATGCCAAAGGGGGATATTGTTGCACATATGTTACCTATGTTTGGAATTGTCTGGCATTGATGTCAAACCTCATTTTGGGTTTTAATTAATGTATGATGATGTACACTTAGTTTGGGAAGTCATTGATGTATGATGATGTGCTTATAGTAATGTTGTTTATGTTCATGGTTCGATGTAATATCCTATTTGATGATAATTAAAGTTGTATTGAGTATGGTTGCTGTCAGAAAAGATGATATCATGATGATATATTAAGATGAGGATTAGAAGCATTAAGATGGGGATTAGAAGTAATGCTAAAGTTGGAGAGTTGTTGTTGATGGTCTCTAGTATGTTGTATGCTCTCTCCTGTTATTCTTGAGGAAGTATGTGTTGCTAGAAGGAAGTTCTAGTCTCTGGATGTTGGTGAAAGGTTATGTTACAGGAAGTTGCTTTGAAGACTGCTTTGGAGAATGTTATGTATTCCTCTTCCTTTGAAGATATGGTCTTGTGGTTTGGGATTTAGTGATTTTTTTCTATGGATGCACTCTTATCTTTTTAGGTTACCAGTGTTTTCGGGGAGGTTTATGGTAATTGCAGTGGGTTGGAAATTTTGTTGCTTGTTAGGAATAGTCTAGAAAATGCTTTGCATTTCTGTGAATTATTGTTTATGCTCTTATAGCTTGGTGGATGTGTTTTAAGTGTTTTTCCAGTGTCTTAGTTCATCTTTCATGTGATGGTGTTTATCGCAAGTTGGTATGTTAATGTTCTATCTCATGGTTGTGTCTTTTAGGCTTCTAGGATGATGTGTTCTATTTTTATTTATTTTGTGATCGATTTTTGTGGCATGATAGTGTGAAATAAGTATATGGAAGTGTTGTTGGATGTTCATGGAACATATCTTTGTGGTCCACACATAAATGATTGATCTCTTTGGTGTTGCATATTGTTTTGAGTTGGTTTTCTAGCTAATTTTATGGATGTTTGGCTGACAAGGCTTGTTCTCTTTCTTGCACTGTGTTTGGGGGTCTACACCAAAAATTGAGGTTGTATTAATTTTTTTTGGGTCCTTCCCTATCTTGTTGAGAACCACATTGAGTAAATTCAGTTGAAAGTATGTTTTTGGGCCGACTGGTAATGTGCTACATACTTCTTCTACACGTTTCCTTGTTGCCAACTTGGGATGTTGTGCTCCAGTATGTTTAATGTTTGGGATCATATTGGCATATGTAATAAGTTGTTAAATTGTTCCTCTCTATCTCCCGGATATGACCTCTTTCATTGCAATTATGTTTTTGGGCCGACTTGTTGAGGTTATTATTTGTATTCTATTCTGGATGACCTAATTGGTGTTTTGTGATCTTGTAGAGGATATAAATGAAAGAAAAAACTAGTTGCAAGAAGATTGTGGTGGTGTGCAAGTGAGGAATGATGCAGTTGTTGGAATATGGCTTAGAGAGATTGTTTTTGGATTCTTTTGTTGTCATTGATGGCAACTAGAGTCAACAGTATGGTCCACTATGCAATAATTGCTCCTACCGGCAAGAGAAGTAAGTGACTGTATTCCACTGGTAGAAAGTATGAAGAACAGGACATACGGTTGATAAGTTAATCTGAATACTTCACCAGATCACTATTTTGTGGTGTGGATCCCCAGGAAAGCTTGTTTAGCATATATGCTATCCTATTGGAAAGTTTTGTGGTGTTTTATTAGTCAGAGTATGAGTTAAGAGATCTAGAAGAATGATTTGCTGCTTACTTTCTTATTCTGTCCGACCTGATGTATATGTCGTGTCGTGGATGTATGTGGAGTATGTGTTTAGTCATTTCTTATGTTTGGAATTTTGGTTTCTATCCCTACTATAGTCTAGCCGACTTGTGTGGGTACACATCAATTCTAACTGGTGATTTGGGCCGACATAAGAAAGCATATTATATTTTGTTTGAAGTCAACAAATAACAATTCCTGATTAGCGGGTATATAAAGGAGATCTGAAAATAATTTTTTATGTATGTATGTGATGTGAAGAAGGTAGAAGAAGAGTGTGTGTGAAAAAGTGTAGAAAAACTATATGGGTTAATCTCAGAAGATCTGTTGAGCAAAATTTTTAGAGGGGTTTCTGCAGTAGAGCAGAGAAGTGCAGAGCAGAAGTGCGAATTGGATGAAAGATCCAGAATTTGATTGTGTGCTTAATTGGAACTGATTCCATAAATTTGTAGATGTTGTACTCTTAGTTCAAAATTTGGTTGTAATTTCAATTATACTTTGTAAGGCAGTGAGCCTTTCTCTTTTGAGTAGTGAGCTCTAGGTAGTGCGCTTGAATGCAAGTGCGTTCCCCTTTTATCATACTTTTAATAGAGTATACTTTGTGGATTAATCTCCACCATAGTTTTTCCCCTAATAGGGTTTCCACGTAAAAATATAGGTGTTATGGTGTTGACTAATGAGTATGCATTTTTCCTTCTATTTATATGATGTGGATGTTATTGAGGGTTTAAATATTGCTATTGATAATTTAAGATCTATTTTGAAAATCAAATATTCTCGAACACTAATTCACCCCCCCTCTTAGTGTTCCTAGTGTGCAACAATTGGTATCAAAGCAGGTTCCTCTTTTTAATTTTAATAGCTTGAGGTGGATCTCAAATTACAATGGACTTTGGTGGTCTTCAACAATAGCTTATGGTGGCACTTGATGATCTTGATCAGTCCAAAGCAGAGGTCATAGAACTAAAAGAAAATCTTGTGGCTGCCAAAAAATTCATTCTATCACTGAAGGATAAGATAAATGTGTCAAGGGAAAAGAGGAAGGAATTCTGTGATCAATTGAAGTAGAAAGAAAAAAAAGGTCCAGATGATGTCCATTTGAATCAAACCCTAAGGGAAATAACAGAAGAATGTGAAAAACTTGCTAAGGACAATACAACTCTAAATCTTGAAATGGAGTCTGTGGCGATGAAGTTTACCAAAGAGATTGAAGAAAGAAAAAAGAATGAGGAGAATCTGGCCTAGTCCCTGAAAGAAAAATCTAAAGAATGCAACAAAATTAATAGTGGATTCATTTAGTTGGAAATTGAATTGCAACAATCCAGAAACAATGAACAAGAGCTTGAGAGACATGTAGTTATCCTTGGAAATGAGCTTGCTACTACAAATGAATTCAAGGAGAAATTTAGGATAAGCTCTACTAGGCTTGATGAGATAACCAAAGGACAAAAGGATACAAATGACAAGCGAGGTCTTGGCTATGAGAAGCGTGAGAGCTCTGGATCCAAACAAAAGAATCCTGATAAGAAGAACAAAGGAAGAAGACATCTGACAAGGCAACCCAATGCTCAGAAATTTAATGAATATTGCTTTGTTTGTAATAAATTTGGTCATATGGCTTCTCAATGTAGAAGAAAAATAAACTTTAGCACCCCAACATTTTCTGGTCAGTGTTTTAAATGCAAGAAGTTTGGGCATAAGTCATTAGAATACAAAAGAATGTATGTCAGTGCAAGTAACATTAATTGCTATACCTGTGGAAGATTTGGACATGTTGCTAATCAATGTAGATCAAGAGGAAATCAGTGGAATAGATGGTATAGACAGAAAAATATGGTGTGCTACAATTGCAACAAACTTGGGCACATTGCAAAATTATGTAGGAACAAAAACATGAATGAAAGAGGTACAGTTTATCAAGGGAGAAATTCATAGAAAGAAAACAAAGGAAAGGAAAAAGCATATGCAGAAGAGATAAGAGATCAGATGAAGAAGACATGGGTAAAGAAAATTGAATATGATGAAGGCAATAAGGTTGTACCAGAAGCTCCCTCTGGTAATTCTTCTAGAAATTGACTTCAGGCTAGTGGCCTAGGGGGAGTTTTACAAGAAGATATTTTGTTCCCCTTAGTACAGTTGGCTCTGAATTGCTAGATGTCATTAGTAGTTGTGTTATTCTTTGAAAAATGTATCTGTGATCATTTGTTGAGTTGGATGTAATGTTGGAAGTTTGAAGTCAGATTCTTCATTTGCTATCTGAGTTTTCAATGTAACTAGAACTTCTAGGGAAACACATTTAAAGCGACATGAAGTTAAGTAGGTGAAGCTATAAAAGGGAATTTAGAACCCTAATTTTTCATCGTGCACTAAAGGAGAACTATTGGAGAACCTTTTCTGCAAAAATTTGAAGGAGTAAAAACCAATCTAGTGGAAAATTCTCTAGGTATATCTGTTGCTCATCAAAGTCATAGTGTTTTGGTGATCGGTAGAACCCTACTTGGTATAAAAAATGAAGCACATCCAAGGATTAGTAATTTTGGATGAATATAGTAGTCAAAAGATTAGGGATATAAGAAATTTGTTGTCTGCCATCAAATTGAAAAGGCTTGGAGGAGCGAAACATAAGAATTTGGATAGTTGGCATGAATTCCCTCATTTTGTCAATGCGAAAGTGATTCGGTTTATCTTGAAAATATTAGATGGAGATATCCTTACTCTGGATAAATCCTATCAGATTTCTAGGGATGTAATCATGAATTTAACAAGCTTGTGCAAAGTTGGTGATGTTCTGAAGAAGAAATTGATTCAAAATGTTGAATTCAAAGCCCTAACTAGAATAACAAGAGATTAGAGGGCTCTGGTAATTGCTACAATCAAAGATCCTTTAACGAGGTATATTACTCATGGAATTTCATATAAAATCTTCTTCAAAAATTGAGAAGGATCAACCTCGACAGGTGCAGTGTATATTGCTCACAAAATGATAATAGAAGGAGAAGACTTTGACCTATGTGGTTTGATACAAGATCAAGTAATGGAGAATGTACAATTGTCGAAAGATATAGGCTACTCTTTCAGGTTTGGCACTCTAGCTATATGCATTATGATGTATTTCCTGAATTGCCTACCTCTAAATGACAATGTGGTGTGGAAAGAAAAACCAGCTTGCAAACAAATTTTTGAACATTTCAACTCATTTGAAAATGGTGAAAGAGTTTATGAGAACTCCTTTAGGAATTTGTTAGGAAGGTTTGGTGTAAATTTTATTCCTCTTCCATTAAAGATAGCTAAAGTTGGATCATCTTCTGGTAAGGCAGAGAAAAGGAAAAAGAGAGAGAGAGAACTGGTTGGTGTCACTCCTCCGACACCCGTCAGCAAAAGTTGAGGAAAAAGGAAAAGAATAGTTTGTTGTGCATGTAGTCGATGATGACTTAGAGGGATATACTCCAAGAGAAGAACCAAAATAGTTGAACCGGTTGTGGAAATTGTAGAAGATAGTGATGATGAAGGTGCTCTGTTTAAAGCAAAGATATTGCAGATTATTCAAGATGAAGATGGTATGCAAAAGATAACCGATATATGGTTAAATGGACCATATTATGAGCAATATGTCATTGAGAACACTCTAGGAAGATACTTTTTTGATAACAACATTGAATTGGAGAGTTTGTAGAATGAAATTCCAGATGAGCTGATCCAATGTATCCAGGAGGCTATGGCCTCTTTGCCTCTGGACAGAAAAGAGGAAGAAATAATTTCTCATTTGAAGATGCAGTTTAGACTATCTCTTTCTAAACTGAAGAAGAAAATGAATGAGTTGAGACAGTGCATTGATTCAGCTAACACGATCTTCAATTACTTTCTTGGGTGGCCCCATGTGGTTGGCAAGTATAAGGACAAATTGGAGGAAATTGAAAATGAGCTTGTTAGAATAGGTCAAGATTACAGTATGTTTTTGGACAAGGATGAAGAAGTTAAGAAGAAGATTCATGTTCTACAGGTTGAGCATGCAAAAGTTCACTTTGCCAGAAGTACTCTCATGGATGCTTTGTAGAAAGTGAAAGATCATACCGAATGCAGATTAGAGAAAATGATTGAAATTCTAAAGGAAGGAGAAAAGTTGAATGATGCCTTCACCATTCCTGAATCCCTTGTTCAGATTATCAATAAGACATCAAAGAATAATAGCTTGATTATAGCTATTGGGATTGCAGTGGACTCATGGAACAAATCTCTTCTGGAAATGAAAGGTAAGTATAAAATAATCTTTTGATTTGTGCAGCAGTTTTCCAATTTTTGATCAAAACTCTCATTTTTGCTAAAGCGGAGAGATTAGTAAAATTTTGAAGGAAAGAAGTGTAGCGAAAGTAGTGGAATCTTTTTCATTGATGTCAAAGGGGGAGAGAATGCAATGAAAAATGCCTTGACATCCTAAGGGGAAGTAGTAATTGTTGGTCTTGATAAGTTTTTTGAGTTTTGACACTTAGTCATTTTTCACTAAGTGTTGCCATCAATGCCAAAGGGGGAGATTGTTGGCATATGGATTGGAGAGATTTTTATTGGCTTCTTGTTTTTTCATTGATGGCAACTGGAGTCAGTAGTATGGCCCACTGTGCAGTAATTACTCCTATTGGCAAGAGAAGTAAGTAACTTTATTCTACTGACAAAAAGTATGAAGAACAGGACATCCGGTTGATAAGTGAATCTGAATACTTCACTGGATCACTATTTTGTGGTGTGGATCCCTAGGGAAGCTTGTTTAGCATATATTCTATACTATTGGAAAGTTTTGTGGTGTTTTATTAGTCGGAGTATGAGTTAAGAGATCTAGAAGAATGATTTACTGCTAACTTTCTTATTCTCGCCAACCTGATGTATATGTCGTGTCATGGATGTATGTGGAGTATGTGTTAAGTAATTTCTTATGTTTGGAATTTTGGTTTGGGTCCCTACTATAGTCTAGCCAACTTGTGTGGGTACACATCAATTCTAACTGGTGATTTGGGCCAACATAAGCAAGAATATTATATTTTGTTTGAAGCCGACAAATAACAATTCCTGATTAGCGGGTATATAAAGGAGATACAAAATTAATTTTTTATGTATGCATGTGATGTGATGAAGGTAGAAGAAGAGTGTGTTTGTGTGAAAAAGTGCAGAACAACTATATGGGTTAATATCAAAAAATCTATTGAGCAATTTTTTTAGAAGGGTTTCTGCAGCAGAGTAGAGAAGTGCAGAGCAGAAGTGCAAATTGGATGAAAGATCTAGAATTTGATTTTGTACTTAATTGGAACTGATTCCAGGAATTTGTAGATGTTGTGCTCTCAGTTCAAAATTTTGTTGTAATTTCAATTATACTTTGTAAGGCAGTGAGCCTTTCTCTTTTGAGCATTGAGCTCTAGGCAGTGCACCTGAATGCAAGTGCATTCCCCTTTTATCATACTTTTAACAAAGTATACTTTGTTGATTAATCTCCACCGTGGTTTTTCCCCTAATAAGTTTTCCACGTAAAAATCCAGGTGTTATGGTGTTGACTAATGAGTATGCATGTTTCCTTCTGTTTATATGCTATGGATGTTATTGAGGGTTTAAATATTGCTATTGATAATTTAAGATCTATTTTGAAAATAAAATATTCTTGAACACTGATTCACCCCTCCTCTTAGTGTTCCTAGTGTCCAACAACAGTAAATGAGTTGTGGAAAATACAAGTTAGGTGTGCTTCAACACCTCAGTCAGTAGAGTGTATTATTAACATATGTTGTAATTTCAATTTTTCATGTATCCTATTATATAAGACTATGAATCCATTCAATAGGTCCTTGTATATTGCCCTAGGGTTGTGCACCTCAGCCTACAAGTCCTTTATATCTTTCCCTAAGGTTGTGTGCCTTAGCCTATAAGTATTTCAAGGAGGAGTGAACTTCCTTAGGCAGTGAGCCTTAAAATAAAATTGTAATTCTATAAACAGTGAGCTTCATGTATATTGTGAGATTTCTCACTGTGGTTTTTGCCTTCTTCGGTTTTCCATGTATATTTGGTGTTATCTTATGCATGTTTGTTCATTGCTTTATCTTTCATTGTTACTAATTTGATTAAGATTTGTGTAATGACCCCCACTATTAGCCCAAAAATCATCACTAATTTTTTTCTTTCTTTATTATTATCTTATTATGTATTCATTCACTTGTATACTCAATTACTTCTATCCATACGAGATAGGCATCCGTCCATCTGAGACAAAGATCCAAGCATACAAGTTAGGCATTTATCCATATGGGACAAGAGTTCATCTATCCATCCAGGACATGCATCCATCCATCAAATAGGATGGGAATCCAACATATATCCATCAAACAAGATAGGCATCCATCCATCAAAGAAGATGGGAATCCAACATCTATCCATCAAACATGATAGGCATCCATCCATCAAACTAGATAGGTAAAATTCTTTGGCCAGAGACTTAGACTCATCGGGACCATCTGGTTCCTAAGTCACTCTCTAAAGACCACATTCCTTAAAGGAAATGCATTGAGGTCCATCTTTAGGAGTACATAACAATAATAAATAAAGACTTGAAATCCACCTCTGAATTTTGGCCTTAGGCCCTTAGGGAAAAAAGCTTCCGAGTAGACAAGGAATATATTTTATTTGATTTTGAAAATTGAAAATTAAACCATTTTTTTTTGCTTAAATGAATAAAATTATCTTGATTAAATTAATCTTATATTATTAATTGAGCATGATATTTATCATAAATTTCCTAAACCCCATCCTCGAACACCTAATTAGTGGGAGCATCCTTTGTTTCCCAGACTACCTACATACCCTGCTTCCAAATGGGATCAATGCATAAAATATATAGTTATGTTTTCTACTCTAAGTTTGATGTGAACTGTTATGTGGGTATGCAACTCTTTCTAGGGCCTCTTTTCCCTAGACAATTCCTTTGTGATTGCTACCCATGAGGGGAAGCAACAAAAACAAGTAAATAATCACCATTACTATTATTTGTTTCCTAAAAGCAACCAATTCCTAGTCTTGAAATAACACTACCCTTAAACCGTTGAACTGAAATCTCATTACCATGATTAAATATCCAATAAAAATATAAATAACATAAACAAAATTCTACCAAATCTTATAAGTAGGTTTACTAAGTTTGAACTAGCAGATTTGGGTTCATTAGATTAATCTTTTTATATTGTCGATCCAAGAGAGATTACTTGTCTCTTGGATTTTATTAACATGATGTCCCTTATTTTTCCTTGATGATTTAAAGGGATGATGCCACAAACATGTTGTTGCAGCTATGTTAGGTTATAGATGTAGTAGCTCAAGTGCGATGACATTACTCATAAACGTGAGCCAGAGGCATTGTTGATACCAAACACTACTAGTTTTAGTTTCAATTCTTGCTTAAAGTTTTCTATCTAACATAAAATAAGAATTATACTAATTGCATGAAAATAAGTGTTGAAAGTAAATTTAGCTAATTCTAATTACCTTTGCATAATAAACTTATCTAGTTCTAATTGCTTTTAAAAAAAAATACTTTTGGAAGTAAGTTTAACTAATTATTAAAATAAAACATATGCTAATTCTTGAAAGTAAACTTATCCAATACTAATTTCTTGAAAAATAAACTATACTAATTATTTGAAGATTTACCTCTCTAAAAGGTATTCCCTAAATTAAACATACTAAATATAAAGTTAACTAATACGATTTATTTTTGCAAATAACTTAAACTATTTAAAACACTTCAAAAATTACTTGCAAATATAACTTGAATAAACTTAAACAATTTAAAAAATTTGAGAATTAATTTTGCAAATATGACTTAAATAAATACCTATTTCTTTTCAAAATAAAATTAAACTATTAAAATAAATTGAAGAATCACTTTTGCAATAAACTTAAACTATTTAAAGTGCTTTAAGAATCTAACTTAAATAAAAACTTATTTCTTTTCAAAATAAACTTAAACTATTAAAATACTTTAGAATTACTTAAGTACTTATTTATTTCTAGAATAACTTAAACTATTTTAAAACTTCTAAGATAAGTAAATGCTTATAATTATTCTAAGTATTTGAACATTACTTTTGCAAATATAAATTTTATTAATATTAATTTCTTTTAAAAATAAAGTTGAACTATTCTAGAAACATTTGAAACTTACAATGCAATTTACTAATAGTAATTACTTTAAAAATAGATACTAAATTTCATAAGCTTTTTAAAATAAATTAATCCATTACCTATCACTTTTGAAAGTAGAAAGTAGAAAACATTAATTAAAAATCTTTTGTTTCAAAATAGAATAAAAGTTAATTTAGTTTAGACCAAAGGATTAGTTCTTGTTTTCTGATCACCAAAATCCACAAGGGTGAATACGACGAAAACATAATCCCATTTGTAATTAAAGTTAATAAACCCAATTATTACTTTACTCATAACTAAATTTAGTTCTTATCAGAATAATAAATGGACCAATTAACCACATATTAGTGTAATGAATTATATGTTCATAACCATAACTATTCAATTAAAAATTCGTTATGCATCAAGCAAAGCTATACATTCCTACTTTAAATAAAATGTGATGAACAAGAAGTTATAAACGTAACCTATAATTTCTTACAAGTATTAAATCTTCCCCTAAAATGTTTCAAGTAATGAATTTATATTAACATTTCCTCACCTAAATAAAGATCTAGATTAGTATAAATAATTATTATTATGTTTAACACACACCATGTTTACCTTTTTGATATAAATAAATTCGACTAATTTTCAATTGCCTTTGATAAATTAAACTATACTTCTTGAAACCTACTTTTGCAATATAAAATTTATTAATACTAATTTCTTTGAAAATTAATAAATTGAATTGCATTGACTGCATAAAATTTCTCTACAATATAAACTTAATAAATTGTTACTTAGTACCACTAATACTAGTTACTTTGTAGTATTTTAACTATTTAGGTTTACTCTTGACATAAATAGTTCTCACTTTAGTTGCTTACTTTTGTAATATTAATTTAATAAATTATATTCACTTTTGGATACTAAATTAATTTCAATACTTGAGAAATAAATGCTAACTAATTTTGCAATATAAGATAAATTGATGTAGCTAATAAATCTAATTATTTTTATTTTCCTTTGAAAAATAATTTAATACTAATTCTTAGATACTTAATGACAACTTACTCTTTTTGAAAATAAGTTAATTTAATTCTAACCACTTAAATACAACTTTACCTTAGACCATGAATTAATCAAATTCTAAGAGATTATTTATTAGTTATCTTTTTTATTTACTTTTGAACATAAATTAATACTAATTAACTTGAAATAAATTTAACTAAATAAAAAAATACTAATTATCTTCTAAATTCTAAACTCGCAAAAATAATTTTAATTTAACACTTTTTATTTGATCAATAATTTACTTACAAAGTTTGTATAAGTTAAAGCATTACCAATCTTAGTGTACAAGTTTGCAAAATTACTAAACAATGAAAGGACAACAACCACTTGTTCAGTGGGGTAAGTAGTAATCATCAAGAGCAACTTACTAACAAATAAATTAGAATATTAAATACTAATTAATTTTGCAATATTTATTTTAATTTAATCTAACACTAGGGTACGATGGTGTGCACGTGTTCTCTCTGCATTCTAAGCATGCTTGCATGCGACCTCTGAGGCTTGGCTTGCATCTTTGGTCTACTCTTTGCATGCGCCTATTTGTGGTGGGATCGGTACTCAGGTTGGCTATTGCATGTGGGGGGTTTTTATCTGTGCATCTAGGGGGTTGGGTTGCTTTTTTTGTTTCTTCTTTCTACGGTGCTTTCTTTTTCAAGACTTCTATAACTTGGTGCATAGATATGTGGTTTCCTAGTCATAGTGCATGGGTTTTTGGTGTGCTAGATGATAGAGGCTTCATCATTTTTCTTATGAGCTGGTTTCTACTTGTTGAATGTGCTATGGGTTGGAAACGACCTTGCTGTTGACTATAAGTGGTGTACGTGGGTTGTAGGAGGCGCTTTCTTCCTCCTCGTGGTTCCTTTGCTTGCTTGCCTACCTTGGGGCCTCTTTTGGTTTTATTTTTTTGGGGGTTGTGATTTGGTGTTGGGTGTGGGGTTGTGTTATGGCAATGCATGTACCCATGGTGAAGGAGATAGGGGATGCAAATATGGTAGAGGGTGGGGACAGGGTTCCCATTCCATCGTCTCCTAGTAGGGGTTTTGCTAGAACTAGTGGCTTCAAATTGCAAAAGATAAATGGGTGCTTGGACAGGGCCTAGGCTCGTCCGGTGTTGGTGATTCAATTGGAGGTGATGGCTAATGACCTGGAGTATTATAGAAAACATGTTTTGATCTAAAAGTTTATGGGGATGAGGGTTTCTTTTCCATTCCTTGAACCCTGGATCTGTAAATCATGGTGTCCGAAAGGTGACTGATATTTTTCCTGGCAGCAAATAACTTCTTTTTGGTGGATTTTTCATGTATTTTAGATTGAAATAAGGCATTTGAGGGAGGACCTTAATTTTATAATCAAGTTGGCCTATTCATGAAACCATGGCATGCTAGCTTTAATTCGACTGAGGAGCTACCCTCAAGGGTTCCTTTATGGGTTCGTCTTCATCGGCTGTCGCTTGAATTTTGGAGACGTGATATTTTGCAATCGATTGCTCTACTGTTGGGAAAGTCTATTGGTCCTTCTCAACAAACTCTGGAGAAGAGGATCTTTTCCTATGCTCAGGTATGTGTAGAGATTGATTTGAGTCAGCCTTTGCCAGATTCTATTGATTTGACTATTGGGTCCAACTCTTGGATTCAACCACTTGATTATGAGACACTACCTTTCAGGTGTCGATTGTGCCATGAGTATGGTCATCTTCAATGGAGGTGTCCTCACACTTTTGGTGTTGGAGGTTCAAGTAATAGGATGGCCCCATCCAATTCAAGGTCGGAAAAGGGTAAAGCACCCATGCAGGGGGTTGCACCGGATAAAGATGGGTTTGTGCTAGTTAAGTCACGAAACAAAATTCATGGTTAGAAGAGGACTCTTTGGGATCATCAAGAGGAGGATACATTCAACAGGCTTGATGCATTAGATGAGTTAGTCCATGAGGAGGCATTTATTTTGACATGTATGTTGAGGCTACTCCATTTTCTAATCACAATTCTGAGTCTATGCATGTCACTAATTCGGCTCTTGTTATTGCAGGGGCTCCTGGGGTGGTGATAGATGTTGATGCTCCTTCCCATGATGCTGGGCTTGGGGAATCTTGTGTGTTGGCAGGAACTACTATGGTATCTACTGCTATAGGTGTGAATCTAGCAGGTGGTTCATGTTTGGAAGATTCTGGCAAGAATAAAGCTTTCTCTTCTTCTCCTATTTTGGGTCTACAACAAAAGCCCCTAAAAAAGGGTTCTCTTGATAAGCCCCAAAAGGTGGGTAGGAAGAAGGACTGGGAAAAGGTTAAGATGGTTGGTGAGACATTGGTTGAGTCTAGATTGGTGAGGACATTGGATGCTCATTTCTCTCACCCTTCATGATGATTGTGTTATCATGGAATGTAAGGGGTATGAATAGCATCCCTCAACAAAAGGATATTCAAGATTTGGTTCGTGTTCATTCTCCTGATTTGGTTTTCCTCTAGGAGACGAAGTTATCTGTTGATGGTATGATGAAGAGTTCCCCTAAGATTTGGAATAGAGTGTTATGTCAGTGTGTGGGTGCCCAAGGTAGCTCTGGTGGTCTTGCTTGCCTTTGGGATCCCCAATAGATTTCTCCTATCTGGTGGTTCTCTTGTAGATCCTCCATCTCTCTTATTGCAATCAGTTTGGAGTCAGGTGAAATAATTTTCCTTTCCAATATTTTTTCTCCTCTTGATTTCTCTGGTAAGGCTCTTTTTTGGTCTCATGTCAATTTTTTGAGATCTTTGGATCCTTTACTTCCTTGGATTATGGCAGGTGATTTCAATGCAATTGCCTCTTTCGAGGAGAAACGAGGGGTGTTTCTCATTTGGACCCTTCCTCTACTCTTCTAAGAGACAATATGGCTTGGTTGCGGCTGGAGGATATAGAACCTTCGAATGGTATGTTTACTTGGAATAATAGGAGGCTTGGTGATGATGCCATTTCTGAAAGGTTAGAAAGATTTTTGGTTTCCAACTTTTGGGTTGGTGACAAGTGGTTGTCAAGTTCTAAAATTTTGGATTGGCATGGATCATGTCATTGACCGATTAAATTCTCTACCTGTCCGACTAGTTGCTCCAATAAGTATACTTTTAGGTTTTAGCTTATGTGGCTTAGGGAGGAGGGGCTTCATGATTTGGTTTTTAGATGGTGGGTGGAAGGGAGGCCTGATTTTGACATGGCTATGTATTCCTTTGTGAAGATACTTCAATCTATCAAATATAAGCTAAAACGGTGGAATAGACATCACTTTGGCAATATTTTTTAGGAAAAAAGGGCTTCCTAGGAACACTTCATGGATTCTGTTACCCGAAAGATTAGGGATCATGGTCTTTCTATGGATTTGAGTAGGTTAGAAGCTAGTGTTGTTAAAGATCTTGAGGAATGGGAGCTTAGGAATTTTTTTGGAAGTAGAAGGCTTGCATTGATTGGCTTCAAGAAGGGGATAGGAATACCTCTTTCTTTCATAATTTGGTTATGGGAAAAAGGTAGGGTAATGTTATTTCCTCTCTGTGTACTCTTGAGGGCTCTATTATTTCTTCCTCCTTAGAAATTTCTAGAGAGTTTGTTCACTTCTTTACTGCTCTTTTTTCTAAAAATTCTCCTTCTTCTTGTGATGATGAAGACATGATCTTGTCTTGTATCCCCTCTCTAGTGACCACATATATGAATGATTCCCTTATTAAACGTATTTCATTGAAGGAGTTGGAGGATGTGGTTTTTCAACTAAAAAAAGGGAAGGCCCTAGGACTTGATGGGTTTTCGGCTAAGTTTTTTTAGGAATTTTGGGAGGTGATCAATCTAGATCTGCTTGAGGTTGTTTAGGAGTCTTTAAGGAATAAGCAAATGTTGTGTTCCATGAATGCTATGTTTCTTACTCTTATCCCAAAATAGGAAGGGGTTGATTCTATAGATCTTTTTAGACCAATAGCTTTGTGCAATATGGTTTATAAAATTATTACTAAGTTAATTGTTGAACATCTTAAGCCTTGGTTGGATAGGTTGATTTCAGAGGAACAAGGCAGTTTTGTTGCAGGCAGATAGATCTTGGATTGTGTTATTGCAGTTGAGACTATTCATTCTATGGCCTCTTCTAGTGAAAAGGCTATGTTTATTAAGCTGGACATGGCCAAAGCCTATGACCGTGTTAAATGGGATTTTTTGTTCAAGATTCTTAAGGCTTTTGGATTCAATAGTGATTGGATCGATTGGGTCATGAGTTGTGTGACGACTTCTTCCTTTTTTGTTCTCATAAATGGGGAATCTTTTGAGTTGTTTTGTGCATCCAAGGGCCTTAGGTAGGGGGATCCCTTATCCCCATACTTATTTATCTTGATGGTTGAGGGCTTGGGGAGGTTCATCACATTTCGTGTTATGAATGGGCTTATCCAGGGATGGAGATGGAGCAAATTTTTTCCCCCTCAATCTCATCTTCAGTTTGTTGATGACATTGCTTTGATGGGTGTCACTAAAGTGGCTGAAGCAGTTTCCTTTAGGAAGACCTTGGATTATTATTTGGTTGCTTCTAGGCAAAGCATCAATGAAAGTAAGCCTTGTATCTATTTCTTTAATACCCCCATGCTTATTCAACAACACATTGCCAAGATTTTAAGATTTTAGGTGGGATCACTCCCTTTCATTTATCTTGGTATCCCTCTGGCAGTTCGCTCACTTCCAAGGTGTTTTTGGAAAGATGTGATTGATAAATTTCATAGGAAGGTTTGCCATTGGACTTGTAGATGGCTATCTATAGCTGATAGAGTTACTATGTTACAATCGATGGTGCAAGCTCTTCCTTTATATAGGTGCTTTGTGTTGACTTCCCCTTCTAGCTTCATCAAATATTTTAAGAGTCTTTGTCGCCAATTTTTGTGGTCGGGAAGTATCATTTCGAGGAAGTGGAGCTTGGTCAAGTAGGAAGTTGTTTTCCATCTGAGATAGGAAGGTGGTATGGGATTGCGTAGGGCAGATTAGAATGGTCAGGTTTTGGTGGCCAAGCCATACTGGAGATGGTGCTCTCAACAACACCAGTGTTGGGTGAAGATTCTTACCCTTAAATATATGGGGGATGTGGACAATGTTGAGGTTCCTAGATTTAGCCTTATGGGGAAAGGTTCCATGATTTGGGATACTCTAAAGAGGGGGGCCAAGTTGGTTAAATAAGGCCTTTTTTGGATCTACAACAAAGGCTTTGATGCTATTTTTTGGTATGATTCTTGGGATGGATTCCCGCCTATGATATCCTCTCATCCTCATTTGTTGGGTTTATGTAGGATTTTTGTTGAGGTTGGATGGAGCAGAGTGATGGATTTTAAATCCCCTCAGACTTTGGGACAAACTATTGTTTATAGGTGGAAGGACATGTGTTGGCCTCCTACAATGATTTCACAACTAAGCCTTTACAACCATGATTCAAAGACTGGACGTCTAACTTGAGTAGCCATTCAATCATCATGAAGGTGGATTTAACTTGTCAACCCAAGGATGTGAACTTGAAATGGGTTAGCACTGTATGTGCACTAGGGGCTCAAGTAGTCATTGTATGTGACAGCTAAGAAACACAATGCTGAAAGTAAATTGCTTGAAAGGAAATAAAGCAAATGCTGAATATCAACCAACAACTATGCTTATGCTGAAATGTGTACAGGAATAAAGATCTGGGCGATAAACAAGAAACTACTGTGTTCGCTTTGGTTGCACGAACAGACACATAATGGACTTCTAGTGGTTGCAGGAACAGTCGATGCCAGATTTCTAACTAAGTATCAAACAACAAGTAATACTAGACTAATGCTAAACTAAGAAGACAAATTACTCTCAAAGTGGGCCCCCTTGGATAAGTATCCTCTAAACTAACAAGAACTCAGATGCTTGAACTCAGAACTTTATTTGATTCACTGTAAATCATGCATACAAAGAGTAATGTATCTGTATCACTGAAAGTGAGAGTACAATGCAAAATCATGAAACCTCCTGAAGAAGGAGCATCAAATTATTATTTATGCTATAGCTAAACAAGGCTATCACCTCCATGACTGGGAGGATGCCATTTAGGGAAAATAGGGGAAAGTGGAGCAATGATGGTTACGCATGCATGGAATCCATTTAGACATGCAAGTCAAGCACAGATCCAACACAACAGTAACACCCATGCATGCTCAATAATTAAGGTCCACTGCAAGGTAGTTACATTTAGTTGCATGAAGAATCTTTGTTGTTGTCTTCCTTTGACTTGGAGTGATTTCTCAGCTAGACGTTATAGAGCATGCCCAATTGGAGGTGTCTTGCATAACTTGGCGTATTAAGTCTATAGGCCAAGGTTAGTATGCATAATAACTGCACATCAATAACCACTCTAAGAAACATTCATTAATCACATGCAAAATCAATATAGATGACCCACATATTATACCAAATATCACTAAAGTTTGCAGAGATAGGGTAATATCAAATGTCAATGGTTTGAGGGAAACATTATGCCAATACCAACACTTAAGCATTAAAGTCCATGACATCTATGAGAAAATAGACTATAGATTCTACCCAAAACTAGACCAAAAACTAGGCTCATGAACATGCATGAATGGCCGTTGGGTGGTTCTATAGAAGATAGGAAGGAGTTGGATTCCATTTTGGGTGATAGGGTTTGTTGTTCTCTTCCTGAGTGGGATGTTCTTACATGGGGTCCAGATCCAAAAGGGAAGTTCTCTGTTGCTTCGGGTTATCAGGTGTTGGATAGACAGGCTCTTGTTCATGCCAAGGTTCCTTGGTGGAAGCATATTTGGAATAAGTTCTCTTGGCCAAAATGCAATTTCTTCTCTTGTCTGGTGGTTTATGGTAGATCCTTAATTTGGGACAACCTTTGGAAGAGTGGTTTTCAGGGTCCTTCAATGTGCTTTTTATGCCTAAAGAATGTTGAGATGACATCTCATCTCTTCTTCCAGTGCCGCTTTGCCAGGACAATATGAAATTTCTTGTGGGGGGCTTGGAATTTGTGGTGTAGATATCCCCCTTCCTTAAATGAGTTTTGGCAGAATCTTGAGCCTACTCTAGTTAAGACTTATTTTTTGCACATAGCTTGGAATATTGGTCCTAGTTTCTTGTTTGGCACATTTGGTTGGAGCCAAACTGTAGGATATTTTTTGACAAGAAGCTTCAGGTGGGCCAAATCTGGTTGCACATTCTTGGAGCTCTACAAGAGACTTTGTATGCTAAATGTGACTTGTCGATCCCTATGGATCCTAGTGATGCTAGAGTGGTTCTGAACTTGGGGATTTCTGTTGGTGGTAGTGGTAGACCCTAGTTTGGCCGGAGTAGGTGTTCTAGAGGAAAGGTATTCAAGGGGGCATTGGTTGCCTCCTCCCACTGGAGTGTTGAAAATTAACATTGATGGGTCTGCAAGAGGCAATCTTGGACATGCTGGAGTTGGGGGGGTTGGTAGGGATTGCTTTGGTGTGGTTGAGTTCTTCTTTTCTGAATATAAGGGGCAACATTCTAATAATCTTATGGAAGCATTGTCTATTCTTTTGGCTTTGAAGCGGGCTTGTGCCCTTGGCTAGAAAAGGGTTATTTGTGAGTCTGATTCTCAGGTTGTGATCGATTTTCTTAACAGGAATTAGTTAGAAGATGTTAGTTGGAAATTAGCTGTGGTGGTTAAGCAAATCATCAATCTTGGTAGAAATTTAGATTCTATCACCTTCTTCCATATCCCATGAGAATGGAATAATGTGGCTGATGGCTTGACCAAATAGGATTCTGAGAAGATGGGAACATGGATGGTGGATGATTGGGGTAGTTTACCTTGGGATCTGACTCAAGAGTTGGAGGATTTGGTTTTAGAGGATATGAGATGTTACATGAGTACTTCTTGATTACTTTTTTGGTGTGGCTTGGTCCTTTTGGGTTCTCTTGATTGATTATGCTTTGTAACGCTCTATTTGATTAATAAAGTTTTTACCCTATTTTATTAAAAAAATTAATCTAACACTAACTGTCTCATCTTTTCTTTTGTAAATTAAATAACAATTAACTATCATTAACCAAATACTAAGATTCAAAAAAGAACATTAATTAAGTGCCTCAAATTCAATATTAATTTAATTAATCATTGTAGGTAACATTTAAAAATAGCAATGTAAGTTATTTAAGATATTAAATCCAACTATGAAACAATAAATTAGATTCTGTGTAGGAAGGAAGAAAATCAAGATGTTTGGAAAATCTTAAGGTAAATTAGAAACTTCTAAGAATAATTTAAATAATTAATTAGAGAATATTACAAATCTAAAAACAAGATATTTGATTTATGGAGATTTTTCAAATTAAATAGTTGCTTTAAAGCTTTTAACAAAATAAAAGAACTAAACTTAAAATAGTTTTTATTTTATTCAAAGTTTTAAAATAATTAAAGTAAACATGGTTATTTAAATTTCTTTCACACCATAGGTTTATTTCCCATTTCTCTAATTTGAACATATTTGTTTTAGAAGCAGTTCATTCATTACTTATGTTATAAATCAAGTTCACTAATGTATTAATTATTAATATTAAAATAATTTTCATAAATATATTAAGAAGTTAAATTAAAAATTCCCCTAAATACTTTTATAATCTTATTTTATTATCGAGTCTTTAATTTTTTCTTTTTTAGGAAAAAGGCATAACGTCTATATATAATATATTAATATATAAAAGGAAATACAAAAGATAAGCTAGGCAGTATCATCTAGCAGTAAATAGAGCAAGCGTCATACATACTACAAACTAATCCCCTTCAATGTGAACAGGGGTGGAAAAATAAAATGCTAGAGATAATTTGAAATATGGTTTCTTTCGTTTCTGCACAAGAGTCCAATGGTTGTCCATAGAATCCATCTCAGAAGATGAGGTTTTACTTGATGGAATGTCCATATTCCAATCCTCTGCTTGGTTCCTTTGTTCCATACCTTTCTCATGAGGCCTAGGCTTGTTTGATTTCTGATCTTGTGGAAGAGTGATAAACTTCACAACAAATTTTGTTGCTAGAGCCACACATGAAGCAAATTTCCGCCCAAGTGGAGGATACTTTTCCTGAACTTGCTGAAAGGTGACATCCTTCACATTCGATTTTATAATTAAATATATTTACATGTATAATTAAATATTATACTTAAATGTATAATTTTCTTATTCATATTAAATCTTATATTTCTATATTATTTTCTTTTTAATATTATATTTGTATTTATATATTATATATAAAATTTTATAAATGTTTTTATATAGATTTACATTTTATATATTTAAAATTCTTAATATTTAAAAAAACTACTTAATATAATTAAAACACATAAAATTTTATTAATATTAATATTATCACATTTCACATATTTTTGTATTAAGTATTGTAAGAGCAACAAAATTACATAGAGAATATTCACATTGTTACATCAGGAAGTATCCCCACCCACATACAACAAAGTCTTTTATGCCCCTCCCATTACATAGCCATTACATAATGATTAAATCCTGTAACTATTTACATAATACCAATTCCTGTAGCTGATTACATATTATCAATTCTTGTATGAAGGTTTACATAGTGCATCTTGCCTACGCCACCCTAAATGGCCATTGTGCTATCGAAAGGGAACACTGTGCTATTGGGAATAACCATTGTGTTGCTAGGGAAAATGTTGCTCTACTAGGAAGAACATTGTAATACCATAGTCACTTCTAACCTGCCTTCCACTTGAGAGAACTAACACCAATATGCCATCAAAAAGGATTTGAACCATCATCAAGGTTACCAAAAATGGGGGGGGGGTTTGACCACCTTAGTTTGTTGCATCCTCACTGTGGGCTTGGTTTTTCATCATCAAAAGAGCACCTGTTGCTTCAATCTCATCCCTGCTGAAGTCCTCTATACTGAGCAATGGTGGAACATCTTCATTCTAGCTGTCCTTTATCTTATCATTGAACTCTTCCTGGAATACCTCCAAAGCTCTTAGGAATATCTCAGTAGTGTATTGCCAACTGTCCCCGAAATTGGCCTCACGTAGGTTTACGGGCATTGTACTCTCCAAAAAATTTAGGAATTTGAATTTAGTAACCTTTATAGTCATTGTTACCTACATAGCCGTATTGTGCAAAATGAGTCTTTTGTTCGACTCAGTAAGTGTCCTCCTTATCCCTTTAAACTTTTCATCATTTCTTGATTTCCAAATTAACCAAAGAATTTTAGTTGCAAAATAGACCCAAAATAATGTTATCTCTTTCCCAATTTTATTGCATTTAGAAAGAAGAATTCTGTTTGAACTGGGTTTTCCATTAGCATCCCAAATGTTTTGATTGTGACATAACAAGTTCTAGATTTCCTTAGTATATATACACTAAAAAAAAAATGAATTATTGTTTCTAACACCCTACAAAGGCTACAAATTTCAATGTCATTCGATCTTATCTTGCAAGGTAGTTTCTGTAGTGTTAAGAGCCATCTGAAGCAAGCCTTCTTTGGCTTGATTGCATTAGTCCAAGAACTTCTTAGTATCTTCGACCACTCACTTCTATTTAACTTGTGATTCTAGATGTTATTTAGGTGATTGTAGGTTTCTTGTTGACAGGTAAGAGAGCTGTATACAATCTTTGCATTAAGCTTAGTGAGTTTAGTATCCTCACCCTAAATAAGTTCCTTATATTGTTCCTCATTATAAACATAGTTGTTTGGAGCATTAATTTCTTTGCAAGACTCCTTAATGATTAAGTAGGTTCTCCATTGGGTTGTCAGGAGGCCGAACTTAACACTTAATTGGATCCATTCTCTTAACTATCCATTTTCAAAGATGTGGGAGAAGGTCTTTATACCTTTGGTGGCCCAACCCTTAGTCGAACACCCCTATAAGAGTGCTATGGGTTGTCATTGTGCACAAGATTCCGCCAGATTGATCTATGCGTGAACAATGTACCATTCATGAAGAAGTTGGAATTGGTAATATGCACCTTGGCATGTTGCCATGCTTTCCAGATACTCTTAAACACCATTGACCCCCTAGGAACAATAGGGTGATGGTTGCTAAGGAGCTCACTCAGGGGGAAGTATTTCCAAGCCTTTGCATGCTTAGGAAATTCCCTCTATATGTTATTTTTGACCAGTATTTTCCAAGGCTCATCACCTTCAAGGGCCTTGAAAATCCACTTAGTTGCTAGTGCAATCCCTTGCATTTTTAGATCCTTTAGACCCAATCTGCCTTCTGCTTTGCTTAAACAACACCATTCCCACTTCACCACATGTTTCTTCCTCTTTCCCTTCCCATTTGACCATAAGAAGCCTCTTATTTTCTTCTGAATTCCATCCACCTGATAGTTATTGAACAACCAGATAGAGGTGAAATAAATGTTTTATGAAGATATAATTTTTTGATAGATCTGAATTCTCCTTGCCAGGGAAAGGTATTTATTGTTTCATTTACCCAGTTTTACATCAATCTTCCTTTGAATCTAGAACCACATCTCCCTCAAATTAGTGCAGAACACAAAGGGAATTCCTAAATACTTGAATTGCTTTTGGGATCCTCCCCACTATACACCAAACCTGGCTAGCTAGTATGGAGGGTTCGCTTTCCAACCTAGCATGATGGACTTGGAAAGAGAGATTTTGGCACCAAAGACAACACAAAATAATTCCTGCTTCACCATCAAGTTGAAAACATTAACTTCATCTAGCAAGGGAAAAAGAGTAGTGTCATCTACGAGCTAAATGTTAATTAGCTCACTTTGATTAGGAAGTATTATAGCTTTTACCTTCTGTGAGTTGCCATTGGACTTGAGGACATAATGCAGAGCATCCAAAGTAATCAAAAATAGGGTTGGGGCCAAGGGACACCCCTACTTGATTGACCTTTCCAACGAAAATTTGTAAGGGAGCCATTAACATCCACCAGAGCTACTGCATCCCTAAAGAGAGTGACCACCATATTACAAAAGTGTCCAAAAAGCCAAAGGCCTCCAACATCAACTTGATGAAGGCCTATTCAACCATGTCATAGGCCTTCTTGAAGTCAAGCAACACCATTTCTACTTCCTAGCTTGATAGCCTTGCCCACTCCATTGCTTCTTAGCTTGTAATTAAATTTTCAAGGATATACCTGCCTTTAATGAATCCAGTTTGGGTGCTGTTAATAAACCTTGGTAGAATATTAACTAGTCTTTTAAATAATACCTTAGCAAGGATTTTGTAGGATACATTCAATAGGGTTATTGGCCTCGAATTCTTGATCTATGTTTTGTTACCTTCCTCAGGCAGCAGTCTAATGATGCCTTTGTTTACATCTCTTCCTAGAGATCCTTTTTCCATGGCCTCCTTATATACTAGGAACAAATCATCTACTATCTAGTCACTCAAGGCCTTGTAGAACTTGATAGGGAGACCATCCGCTCTTGGTGACTTATCATTTTGTAAGGACTGAATTACATTTTTTATCTCCCCTTTGGAGATGTCTTTGCTTAGTTCAGTTGCTTCTTCCTCCTCAATCTTTTTTGGAATGATAGCTTTTATTTCCTCTCTTGCACTAGAGAAACCCTCCCCATTACTTTCTGAAGTAAATAGATTCTTATAGAAACTGAAAAAAAGGCCTTTAATATCCTCCTAATTTGTGAAAGGATTCCCTTCACTTTGAACCTTCTCAATGTGCTATTTGATATTCTTATCCTTTAGAAACTTGAAGAAAAATTCCAAGCCTCTGTCACCACACTCCATCCAATTTAACTTGGCTCTTATCTTGAGCCCTTAGATTTTTACATTCTATAATATTCTCAGGGAATCCTTAGCAGTTCTATATTGATCCCCAAGGACTTCATTCTCTGCCTCTTCTTGTAGGTTAGTTTCAACCTGTAGCAGCTTCTCTTGGAGAATCCCCTCCTTTCTCCTCCCGTCAAGAGATTTTTTCTTACCAATTAGTTGGAACAATGATTTCTAGCCTTTTGTGTTCAACTCCCATCTCTCAATGGCACTTATCCCATTGTGCATCCACAAATTTATGTTCTTGAGTGATTTAACTACAACCACACAATGATTGTCATGGAGCAACTTTGTGTTAAGGAGGAAGCCCCCTTTTTTCCTATCACACTTTTTCCCCTTCTTTAGGAGCAACCTTATTTTTATTGGATGATGATTTGAAAGTGTGTATGGGTGGAATTACACCTTACAACCATCCCTTAGTAGGTTAGGGATGAAGTGATCTTTGTTGAAGTAAAACTGGTCCAACTAGCAATAAATTCTCATGTTACCCTTTTGGGCATTACACCATGTGTACCAAATGTTGGGGCAGTCCTTTTTTCCACCTTCTATGGGGTTGACCAAGCTCAGTTTGGATTTCATTTTTAGCCAGAAAAACTTTTCGTTTCCCTTCCAATCCATCCCCAAACCCCCATATTTTCCCTCTTGGTTTTTGATCATATTAAAGTCCCCTCTTAGAATCTATGACACATCACTAAGATCACAAAGCCATTTACACAACTTGATTTTGTCCCCATGCTCATTTGGGGCATATATTGAGCATATCCTGAATGAAAGGTCATCCTTTTGCAAGGTGATCTAGACCGCCCTATTACAAGGAGATGTACAGGACCCTGAGACAAAATGACTCCATTCACTAGAGATGAGGATGGCAGCCCCCCTGCCCTTTTCATATTGGGTGGAAAAGTGAGTGGCTCCCCTCCAAACAAAATTGAGACTAGTTTCAAGGGAAAATCCCATAGACTTAAACTCCTGTAGTAATACATCTTTATCCTTGTACTGGTTTAAAAATCTTCTAACTATTTGCTTTCTATCAAGAGATTCTAATCCCCTGATGTTCCATGAGAGGAAATTAAGATTCATTGTTATCCGGGTTACTAGAAGTCTCTTTATCTGTTCTAAAATTTTCAAAGCATTTTGGCATCTTAGGCTCAACTTCCAATTTTTTTAGCTATTGGGCTTTGGATGATCATGCTTCTCTTTTTCCTCTTTGTATGAGGAAGGACTTTCAAGTTCCCTTTGCCTGCTGGGATTACCATCCCCTTTTCTTTCCTTGACCTCCCCCTTGGCTTGTGAGTCTGTTCAAGTTTGGAGATAGTCTCCCCCTCAGTGACTCCCTTGGGATCCATATCCTCTACATAGTTTGGAGTTACACTGTCCACATGGGGGTCAATGCTGCTTGGGGAAATCTAAAAAACATGGGAAGTTCCTGGTTCACCCACATCCTTTAGGTTTGTTTTTGATGCAGTTAGGTCAAATTCTATGCCAACCTACCTTCGGCCACCATCCAACACTCCACTACCCACCAAATTATCATTGAAGCATTGAGTACAAGGGGCAATAGGGAAGTTTTATGTTTCTTTCCCTTCCACCATAGAAGATCAACCTATATCCATTCCATTGGTGGTACCTGGTAGAGTAGGGGAGGGTTGAATGATAGATTCAAAAGCAATGATAATCTCCTTTACATTAGTTGGTTTATCCATACTGGCTAGTTTTTCTTTTTTATTATTTTCCATCTTATGCAATTTGAAATTTTTGAGGATATAAGTCTACTCCTCTAGATCCCCTTTTCCTTGCAACTCCTTATCTTTGCAGCCATTTTTAAGCATATCCAGCACTAGCTATTAGAAATTCTTCTTAAATCCCTTATTACTAAGGGTTTCTTGATTGTTTACAGGGGTGGTTTCCAACTGTTTTGTGTTTGGGGTTTCAATTGATGGTATTCCTGATAAGGTGAGAGGGCCACTCGGGGGCACCAGAGAACCCTCTTCCCCACATTCTTCCTCCACCCAATCACCACTTATGCAATTAGGTTCGTCCTCTCCACAAGAGTCACTAGGTGGATCTGTTTCCATACTATCAAACTCACTTTCTTCATGAAGTTCCAAGCTTCTATGTGAGAATTCAAATATTTCATCTCCCATTAGAGAGTCGGGGGTTTCAGTATTTTCTTCTAATTTTTGTTCTAGGTGTTCCTACTGTACAATGTTGGGCTCAAGATTTTACTCAGGGATACTCATATTACCAACACCTTTGCTCAAAGTTTCCTCTAGGGTTTCATCTCCCCTACCTCCACCCTCTCGGGTTTCATCAAGGATGTTCAATCTAGATAGGCTATCAAGGTTAGCCCGGCTTACCATTCTGCCACCCTCACCCATGGAGCCGGTGAAGCCATCACTAATGCCCTCAACTTCATAAAGATTTACACCTTTATTTTCTGAGTTTGTCTTCAAGCAATGCAACTCTTTGAAATTAATGTATAGTTTGTCCTTACGTACCCCTCCCTTCGACAAAGGTAGTAGGTGTTTAGACTACCAAGCACCTCTAGGGCACACTTTGTGTCCCTATTATCAAGCTTGAGTAGCAAAACATTAGGTAAATCAACTCTTAGGAGGATAGACACTAAGGCCCCCACATTTATGTGAGGAAGGGCTGATTTGGTATTATCAATCCTAAGCACTCTCCCATATGGTTCAAACAACAGAGGGAGGAAATTCAAAATTCTTGGAGGAAAACTCTTTATGACTACCCACCTAGGGCTCAATAGAGCCAGGATTTCATTGTTTATGGCCTTTGGCGACCAGGCCAGTGACCTAAAAATATTTTTACCAACAATCCAAATTTTTTTACTAAGCACCTAATATTCTTTAAAAGGCCTTTATTGTAAGTGTCACAGTCTCCCAGATATGCTCCAATTAAATAAATAAATAAATTTAACATTGTACCATGAATTAAATATTCTTTTATTCTTAACATTTTAAATAAATAACAAGCATTACACATATTTAATACTTCATTTTCATTATTCGTGGTTTTGAATAATTAACTCATTACTTTATTTTATTTATTTATTTATATTTATTTCCTCCATAACCATAAAATGAATATAACATTTTTATTTCAAATAATGCTTGCATCATTAAATAAAATAAATTTAAATATTTGATTAATCCCTTTTTAATTTTAATAATTCTAAATAATGTAAATTGATGCGGTATAAATATTTAATACTTTATTTTATAATGAAATTTATTTTTAATAATTTGGTCCACTATAGAATTAATTAATTAATTTTTAATTTAATTATTTATTAATTTAATATATTTCTTCTTTACCTTTAATAAACTATTATTTCAAACCTTTCCACATGAATTAAAAGAGTTTTGCAAAAGTTCTAAGGAAGAGGATTATGACAAGTTGTTGATCTGTTTAAGGGTTGTTGAGCTTGTTAAAAGACTAAATTTGCATTGTGCTAAAGGGTTTAAGTTTTTGTGGATACTGATTCACCTCCCTCTCAATATATGAGTGTGTGTTCAACAAAGTGTGCTTCTAGTTCTTCTTTGCAATAAGTTATCTCATTATGGGGGGTTGTATGGTCTCTCTTGTCATCATTCGTATGGAGGGAGATTGATTGAATTTATGACGGATCTTCTCATTAAGAGGGGTTGAATGGTATCTTCTTCATCTCTCTTATGGGGAGTCATTTTCCTCACATGAGGTTTTGTCCTTCTCATTGTTCATTGAGAGTACTTTGTTTTCATCTCTCTTTTGGGGAGGAGTTTTATTCCATTGGGTTTTCCCCTTTTCTTTGTCTGTGATTGATTGCATTTGCATATGTACATGGGTACCTAACATGTCCTCGTAGTCAAGACCCATCTATGTGTCATTTGTATAAGTATTCCCTAAGTTGTACTTAAGGGGGGTGTTGGTGTAAATAGGTGTTTTACCTATATAGGTCCTATTTACATGTTAAGTCCACTTAGGTCCTAGGAAGGAATCTTTCTAGTTAAGTATTAGTTTTCACTTATCTAGTTAGCTTTTATTTAATGCATGTGTCCTAGGTAGTTATGAGTTAGTTCTCATGTGATATGATTAAGACACTTGTCATGATCTTGTCTAATCATATTCCTCACCTTGCTTATATAATCAAGGATTCATATATACATTTTCATATTCATTTTGGTTTCCATATTCATTTTTTCATTCTTGCATCCTTAATAATAGCGTGATTTTTCTTCCATATTTCTTGTGGAAGTTATTTTTGTCTTGCAGGTGATTCTAGGGTGTTGATGAGTTCACCATAAACTCCTACAAATATGCTCCTAAGAATGCAACATCCATGTAAATCAGTTCCTAAGAAATATTATCTTATGCATAATAAACCTAGGACAATAAAAAATATGCAAGTATATTATGCACTAATAACCCCCATAACAATAGCTTAGGTAGGTATTTAATATGATGGTGATGTGTCCTAGCTATGAGGCTATGTTAGGTACCCATGTACATAATTATATCTCATAAATGGAGAAAAGGATAAAATACATTGGAAATTCCTAAAAGAAAAGAGAAGAAGAGAGAAATTCAAAGATAATCCTACTTGAAATGTCTAGAATAGTGTGATCTTGCTAAAGAAGCATTGGAAGCCCTTGTGAAATAACTAAATTTTGAAGAAGTAGGTGAATGTGAAAGAAAAGGAGCAATATGAGAAGTCTTATTGCATAAAATATCTTCAAGAATCAAACTTGTCATATAAAAGAGAATTATGAAAAGTTTTATTATTCAAGATCTTCCTAAGCATCAATATTGTTATTTGTATGATTTTCATCATGAAGGGGTACATAACTCTCCATAATAGGATCACATGAGAATGGACCTTAGTGGGATATCCATTTATAACTCAAATTTTATCCATTATTTATGAAATATTCTATGATGTGTGGCCATTAATGCTAGAGCCAAAAATTAGCCCTAGTACATAATACTTTTGTTAGGCCATAGTATTCATTTTAACTTAGATATATTTCCCCCATATTATATCTCCTAGAATAAATTTTTATTAAATTTATGATTACAAAAATACAATGCATTAGCCCTTGCAAAGACAAGTACATTTATAATTTGTCTCTTTATAATTTTAGTGTGTTTGTATCTACAACCACCCTAGAAAATAGCTCAATATGGGAACCCATAGTAATTTTATGTTGTGGCATTTGATTATTTAGTGTGATTATAAAACTTGTATATGTTTTCATAAGGATTTATAATTCATGTTCATGTGGGATGAAATTGAAAGAAATTTCTTAGAGAAAAATTAAAATAAACAATTAGCACCATGATTTAGTTCTTTAAAAATTCTACACTATACTAAAATGGTTCATTGACTAGAGTTCATATGTGAAAGTTATGTGGTTGAAGTTGCAAAAAATTAGACAAATATGACTAAATATATTATATTTTTTTATAGAAAAAATAACAAGCTTGGAAAAAATAATTGCATTAGTGCAATGAACACACAATTATTCCCTATTTTAAACAAAACTTTCATTTAGCTAAGATATGGCTCTTCAAAGTTGGACACTATTTCTAAAAATTGTAATGTTGAGGGGGATCCCTATAATAGTGGCACCTTTGTGGTAGGTGGAAAACTAATGAGAGGAACTATCACTAGAGGTGGTAGGTGATTGGTTAGTTGTACTAATTTTTGTTTTTGTTTTTCTATTCAAAACAATATATATATATATATATATATATATATATATATATATATATATATATATATATATATATATATTGTTGGTTTGATTTTATAATTATTTTAGACAATTAAAAATTTGGGAAAATATCAATACACTTACCACCCCATGTAAGGGGGTCAATGCCCTAGCCTCTTGCTACCCCTTTTAAAAGGGCAAGGGGCTTGGTGGCCCCTTCATACCCCATCATGAAAAGGTATGTGGGGGTACATCCCTCCCATTTAAAAAATATATATTAGAGAACTACAAAGTGGTATACAAATACTTTTTCACGTAGGCTAGGAGATGGGAATGTTTTTAATATTTTGAACAAGTTTTTGAGAAGATAATATAGTGGTTAGAAGGGGTAAAGGGCCATGAAGAGGGTGGCAAGAACATTAAATGAAGATGATATGTGTGTGAGTGTATTGGAGCACTATAAAATGGTATACAAATACTTTTTCACATAGGTTAGGAGATAGGAATGTATTTAATATTTTGAACAAGTGCTTGAGAAGATGATATAATGGTTAGAAGGGGTAAAGGGCCATGAAGAGAGTGGAAAAAAAATTATATGAAGATGAGAAAGAGAAAAAAATTAATCAAAGGGAAGCCATATGGGAAAATGGATAATGATGACACAAGAAGCATGAAACAATGCTTAAGAAAAGGAAAAAAGAGGCCAAACCAAGATAAAAAGAACACAAATTAGAAAAGGACTAAAAAAGTGCAAAACACAATAAAAGGAGTTATAAAGTGTGCATTTTCTACTATTACACCATTCAAAAAAATATTTTTATATAATAAATCAAGGTTTGGTATGTATTAATGTAATTGTTGATGTAGTGTAAATGATATTCTAATGCTTTGATCTAATTCCTTGATTTATCGATTCAATATAAGGATCATTGATGGTGTAGGATTTATCCTTAAATACAAGATATATCTTATTTAATTCAAATTATTTGACACACAAACTAGTGTGTAGCAACCAGATTATCCAAAAGGATTGGATTATAAAAGAAAATAAAAATATATGAGTTAGGAGGAAAAGACTATAGGTGTGATCCTATCCATGAGATAAATCCACAATCATGGTCAAGTTTGAGGCACATGAATAACCTTGGAGAGGATTGGTTTGAGAATTTGGGACATTAATAGGATTATGGATAATAGTTTAAAGTTTAAGGTTAACTAATGTGCAAAATATATGTATAAGGATATTTCATTAATTAAAATAGAAAAAGTGAGTGCAAAAAAAGAAAAAATGTAAGGTATACACTTTATTCTATTAAATTTCCCTTATTTTGGTGTGCATATGATCTATATGAATCATGCATTCTAAAGTAATGAGATAAATAAATAAATGAGCAAGTAGATTCAAGGATTTGTAATAAGATGACGCCTCATGGTTTATTTTGATATAGGAGCATCCAAGGCCATTAAAAAATCATGTATCAACTAATGTAATACCCCTCATGTTGCTGTTTGGACTTGATATTTTCTATGGTTTTGCTTGATACTTTGAGACTTTGATAGTTACTGTTTGTTGGTTGGATTGGTGGATTGGATAGTGTAGACTGCTTGATGACTATGCTACTTTATTTGATGACATGGATATTATGATATGACATTATGGTTACATTTGGTTTGGTAATGTTTAATTTGATGTAGTAGTATATTGTGATGCAGTAGATTAGTAATTATTTTATGATGATATGATGTGATCAGTTTAGTTTAGCAATGTTACTTTATACTTGATTTTGTAATTGTTATTATAGTTTTGGTGAGGGGATAGTGTAGCACCACTCATTTGTGAGTGCTCTGCTACATTGCAATTCCTTCTCACAATGTGATGTATTTGATTATATATATACATGTTGTACACAACCTTGTTTGTATGCAGGAATTGTAGGAACAAAGTCTCAATTCCACCTGCTTCAGCAGGACTGGGCGAGCATCAAATTAACCCAACAGGCATGAAGTTGAAACAGAGATGACAAAGAAGTCACCTCGTCCCAAGTTTGTCAACCCGTTTTGTGTCTAGTGGTATAGTGCGTCTTTGACCTTAGTCATTTTTGCATTTTATGATAGTTGTTTGTGTGAATGTATTTATGTCATTTATTTTACGTTGGTGTTGTAGTATGATGTAATTTAAATAATTAAATGATTAAAATAATTGCTAATAATAGTTATTGGAATAGTTTTATTAAAATATAAAAGTATTAAATTAAAAGTCATGTAATTTATTAAAGATAAATAAATTGAAAGGTGTAAATTAAATTATTTAAATTGGTATTTAGATAATTTAATGAAAATAGCATGTTGAGGATAATTAATGGAATAATATAATTAAATAATTTAAATTGTGTGAATTGCAAGTATAAATTAGTAAAATTGAAATTTAAAACAAAAAGTGTAGCTCGAATAGAAAAAAAATCAAGAAAAGAAAGAAAAGAAGAAAAGGACCAGTGAATGTTGAAATTTTTGGTTGAAAAGCTAGTGAAGAAATAGAAGATTTCTATTCATCTTGTTTTTTTTAAGTTTTCGAAAAAAGAAGATATCTGTTTATTTAATAGGAAAAATGAGAGGTTTTCATTCACGGGAAAATTGATAGAAGCTTAAAAAATAAAAAATAAATTATTGAGTTCTGGAAAAATTTGCATTTCTCTTTGGTCTCTGTGAAAATTGTTTCTCTTTCATTATTTCTGGGAAAAAACTTCTGAATAGAAAAGTGGATTAAAATTGGATCAAGAAACTGGTGGAGGAGCTCTTCAAAAGGCTGGTTTGAATAAAAGGAAAGCTTCATTAACTTCTCAGCAAGCACAGGACTCTAGGTTCCATTACTGATCTTTATTGCTTGTTAAATTTGAAATGGCAGATATGTTGTTCTGAAAAAGAAAAATCTTTTGAGGTTTTAGAATTTGTTGGGTAACAGATAAATGAAAGAAATTTATTTGGGTCTCTAAATTGCTATATTTTTAAGTGATTTTTGCTATGTAAATATTATATTTTGTCGTTAAATTTCATTAGCCTTAATCATCATATTATGCTTCTAAGAATTGTTTAAAAAAATCAGATGTTTGGTAAGTATTCGCTTGGGCTCATTCCTCCCGCCCACTTCATTGAGGCTGGAGACTGCACGAAATGATCATTTACAATAACTTTTTTGGATTTATGTTTCTATAGTCCTTGACTACCAGTCGCCATCATTCACTGGTCAGTTTTTTTAATGAAATTATTTTATTTCTTTATTTACTATATATATATATTTATGAACCTAATTCAATTAAAAGCTTTCTCTCCTTCAGATTTAATTAAAATCTAATAAATAAAAGGTAAGCAGAATGTGTATGTACTACATATATATATTACTTATATATGCATATATATGGTATGTAATTATTATATTATATAAATATATATATATATAAATATATAAATAAATATAAATATGTAGATATAGTCTCTTTTATGATTATATGTATATATATGTATATATATATAAACATATTTAAATACCAGAATTATTAATAAGTATTTATTTCAAAATATTTTATTAAAAATTGGGGATTAAAGTTTATTGTTTAATTGTGAATGAAATTGAATAAATTGTTGAATTTGGAAGTCTGATTTCGTTATATCAATGGGTGAAAATTATGGTGTTGTTTTGTATTTTGGAATCTTATAAATTAACTTTGGCTTCTTGATTATCATTTTGACTTTTTCGATGTGGGAACCCAGTTTGCTTTAGGAACCCGCTTAGGGATATTGTGAGCCTTAGGCTTCTAGAGGCTTGAGCTTATTTGTTAATTGATGTATCTCTCTTTATGTACTTTTGATGTGGCAAGTTAGTGAGTATCATTATTTTGAAAGGGTTGTACGAGAATTGTTGAGACTCTGATTATGTGTTTTAGCAAGATGGGTAATGCCTCGCAGGTTTTCTATGGAGATTTAATGTTCATTTTATGTTGGTACAACCATTGAGTTTGTTTATGTTTTGGGCCTCTAGGGAGAGTGGCTTTTCGTGGGGGCCGACGCCTCAAAAGGAGGAAGGGCCAGGATAACCCACGTAAGAGTTAGATTAACAAGTGAAAACCTAATAAAATAATTTAGGGGGATGGGTAGTAATAACATAATAAGATAATCTTGGATACTTCGTCTATCCATTAGGGCTTTCACAAACTAATGGTAGACTGAGAAGGCCATGGTTGGCAAGGCCATTACCTTGTCCTCATGAGAGGTTAACAGCTTCACATGAGTCACCCTATGGGGCTGACGCCTCAAGTAGGAGGAAGGGCCATGATAACCATAGATGGGGGCCGACGCCTCATGTAGGAGGAAGGGCCAGTATAACCCATGTAGGACTATGTGATGACACTCTCCACTAGTTTCCCTTATGCTTGTTTTCTTACTTGCCTCTGGAAGTGGTTAATGGTTTTTGCCTTTGATTTATTTATGATGTGTTTTATGGTCTTGTGTTATTGTGATTGGTTTCTGGGTTGTTGTGCGTTTATGATCTATATACTCTATTGTTGTTGCTATTGGAGTTATTGTTGCTATGCTATTTTTATTGGAGTCAGTCTTGTTGGCATACTTGGTCGCGATCACATACTTGGTCGCTGTCACTTCCTTGTCACCTTTGAGCATGGGGGGTGGGTTTTTGTAAAACCCACATGGTCAGGTGGAACATGCTCTACACCCATTGGGTTCCCCATCAACGTTTGTTCTACATAGTATCTTCTAGATGGAGCTGTACCTGATGTTCATAATGTATTTATGATATTCTTTGTATGATGTATCTATCCCACATGTATGGGAGATTTTGATGTAACTCATGTATATGATCATGTAATGTATTAAAAGATGATGTAATGTAAATGCACCCTTGTAATTATTCATGATTTATGAGATTTATGATGGTTCGGTATCGTGTGATGTATTTATACTTATGCTTATGAATGTATGAATGTTATCTCTTGCAATTGGTTATTTAATGTCTATGATGGATGTAAAGTTAGTTAAGTTATTTAACTTTATATGTATCTTTCGTTATGGGTTGGTTTTATGCGATGTGACCTCGCGTGCCCCAAAGGACTTAGATGTTTATGATGTTATCGTGTAATGTAATAATGTTAATGGTTATTTATATGTGTTCTTTGTACTTTAAAAAAAAATGTGTGCTTAGTTGTCCTTTGGGGTTTTCATGACAGGCGTTACAACTAAAAACATTTGTTTTCAAGTTTGTTATGTTTTGTAGGTATTTTCCAAGTGTTTTAGTAATTTTATGGTACTTAAATCACATAATCATGTTGTATTTTTTAAAATGATCATTTTAGGTCCAATCAATAGTTATCTAGTTGTATGGTATCATATATAAGATCATTTTCATCATGGATTGAACTTAATGTATACCAAGAATATTAAACATCTCAATATGATTCAATTTGCATTTAATTCCCCTTCATTTACTACATATGGATTTATAATGCAACCCTAGTTGGACTATGTGAAAAATTATTTAAATCTAGCACCAATCACGAGGTTACCTATTTAATTATTATTCTTAAGAGGTATTGTGTTAGAAAATACATTGATTTTTTGGACTTGTAGTTTGAGATACATTTGAAAGAGATGAATTTTCATATTTTCAAGGTAATGTGCCCAATTTCAAGCTCAACTAAAGGTTAAAATCATTTAATTTTGGTTCATTGATCCTTATCACTTATACCTAGAGTGATATACTATGTTTTGAATAGTCACAAATATATCTACATCTCTCTTTTTCTAAAAATAGGTATATTGTTATTTGAGTACAACTAATTAAAATGGGTTTAGAAAGTAGATACAAATATTTGAAGATAGAAGTGGTAATGGAGTATTGAGTGATATTATTAGATATATTTTTTAATTGAAAGGTTGAGGACAAAATTATATTGAATCTCTTGAAGTATGGTGTAACTATGACTTAGAAACAATAAAAATATTTTATTGCATGGATTTTATGTTATTTTTTGTGTAAATGTGTCAAGTGTTATCATTTTCCATATGTTTATATAGTATTTAATTAGACCCTCCAACAACCACTAGTACGTTGCATGTTTTGGTAGGACAACATATATAATATTACACACAAATCATTAGTAGAACTTGTACAAAGCAAATTCATAGCACAAAAATCTCGTCATCAATATTTTTTATTTATTAGAAAAAATTCATCAATTTTAAAATGAAGCCAATGTTTTAAGTCTAAGTTTTGGATGGATTGATCAATAAGTGACCTATTTCACCCCCATGAAGTGATGTAAAATATGAGAAAAATGCATCATGAAGTATGTGACATTATCATGGAGTTGGAACTAATGTAGGCCCCATAATCTATAGAAGAGTGAATCAAAAAATGAAATATGATGTGTATGGTTGTTGTGGAGTTGGAACCAAGTTGGCCATGAAAATATAGATAATAATGAGATTAGGTAAAAATAATTAACATGACATTATGATTTGCATAGGTTATCGTGGATTTCAAATTTATCAGACTTTGAATCAATGCAACTTTCATAATATATTTATTTATAAAAGTGTTAGGGGAATTTAAAGAAGCTATGTTTTTTTCAAGATGAGTAAAAGTGCGTTGGGTCAATTTCATTGGTTTTCATCATACCATATGTATGGAAAAAAAAGTGAAAAATATAAAATAAATAAAAGGCGTCATGAAATAAAATGAAAATTTATGGCCTATTATGTCAATATGCATCATTAAAGATGGATTTGTATCATCCACATAATGTTTATGAACATCCAAATAAAAAAAGATCTATTAATCATTGTGAGGAAGTGAATCTTAACAAGTGTTTTCTTTAATTTTGTGGTACTTTTGTTTTTGTAACACCCCTCCATTTTGTTCTTTTGATCGAATAGTGTTTTTTATGTATGTTTTGCCTTGTTAGCACGTTGGTTATAACTTGGTTACTTTTGACCGCTAATTGTTAAGCGATGTAAACATTATGTTTTGATGTGATGGTACTTTAATAAGATGATATTATTATTTCATGTTATGGATTAAATTATCATGTATGTGAATTATTGATGCTTTATGCTTTGATTATACCATTGTTGATTAAAGGAGTTAGCGATATTGTATTGGTGAAAGGTGTAACGCCCCATCGTACGAACCCCAAAGGACAATAAAACAATAATTACTGCACAAATTTTTTTTCTCTCTCTCTTTTTTTTTTTAAAAGTTAAAATAACATACATGTGATACACATTAAGTCATGATATGAATTTCATTTAAGTAGATTCACTAACACATACATCCCTTGGGGTACACGGAGTCATTACGTAACTTAGATCCACACAAAGAATAAAATCCAAAAATATAATCTATAACAAAGTAAACATTAACAAATGTAACACATACATGTTAAAGCATTAATAAGACACCATCCATGTACGTAAATGCAACATATACATGATTAAATCAACACAATGAATAACAAGCTGCCACTTGGCCAATATCCACACGAGTTTAGCGTTACATTACAATACAATGTTGGAGATGCAAATGATACAAAAAGTGTTTCCAAACGCCGTAGAAAACCATACACAAGATAGCTTGTGATGCAAATAAACAAATGAATACAAGAAATTATCATAGCTGGCTCCTAAGACAAATGCAACTCTGGAGTGCAGCAACACCAATGCTGCCTCGATCCTCATTTGCGGGGACCCAGTAGGCCTTGCTTGCGTTCCACGCGACCCGTGGAGTGCGAGACCCACCCCTCGTGCTAAGGAGCTGACAAGAAAGAGACCTCAACCAAGAACATCCAAACAGGGAACCACAAGACTCAACGTCATACAAAAGTATCATAGATCTCAAGGATCACAATGACATAATCAACAAAACGTTCACGAGTCAACATAGTAACTTAAAGTTATAAATCTCATCACATAAATCAAAGCAATGACCAGTGAACGAGTAACCAAAGGATGATCATGAAACACTTCCAAATCAAACTAAAATAATAAACATAATACAATTCCAAATTGCAATTAAACAATACAATAACATCATATCACAATACCATAAGAGTACAAGGTCATAAGTCAAATATCAAAGAGATCATAAAAGACCACAAAGTACACCAAAAATGTATCAAGACAAATAATCATAAATCAATATAAATCCATATATCAACAATCTGACCAACTCCCACCAACTGCTTCTAGAGGAACACAATAAGTAAGCCCCTTGGGCAGCTAGGGAGGTGTCGCCATGGTCCTACATGGGAACATCTTTGATCTTCACTTGCACTCCAAGCTGGGCATTCGGTCCATCTATGGCTGTCTTGTGCCCTTCCTCCCAATTGGAGGTGCAGTCCATAGGGTGACTCATGTGGAGCCGTAAGCCTCTTGTGAGGAGTCCGACTGCAGACCCGACCTTCTCGGCCTTCCATTAGTGCAGGCACTAATGAAGATGAGGCATCCATTTTATTAATCTTATAATGATATTACTACCCAACCCTCCTAAATTAATTATTAGGTTTTCACTTGTTTACTAACTCACTCGTGGGTTATCCTGTGCCCTTCCCCTTAAACGGGGCATCAGCCCCCACAAGGAGCCACTCTCCCTAGAGACCCAAAATCATAAAAACCAAGGGTTGTACCATCATAATTTGAGCAAAGAATCACAACATAAAAGCATGCGAGGCATTACCCATCTCGCTAACAAGTACAAAATCGGAGTCTCAACAATTCTCGTACAACCCTTTCAAAATCCTGATACCAAAACACTTGCCACTACAAGGGCACATAAAAGGAGGGACATTGACCAACAATGAAAATAAGCCTCTGGAAGATTCTCATAAATTTTACACTAGGGTTTCCCCATCAAAGAACTGACAACAATAATTGCAAGGCCACCAGAACTATTTTCAATTCAAATATAATGAGTGAATACATCAAAATAAGATCAACAACTCCATTCAAACAACATCAACATCTTCGATATGAACTAACTCGGAAATCCAAGGGAAACCTCTATTTTCTCCTCTCGGAATACCCATAACTCAAAGAACTTTTCAATTTGACTCATTAACAACTCTAGCAGAACCATCAATCATGACAATATTAACCGATTTACCACTTAGGGTAAAGAACAAAAGAAAACATATGGGTTCCCAACGAATAGCAACATAAATTAAATGAGAGAAAATATCCAACTCAAAATCAACTCACGAAAAGTCACATCGAAAGGGTCTATCAAAACAATCCATTCAAATACAATATAACCATTCATTCAATAAGAAGTAACTTGAAACAATCTAAAAAGAACATGATTTTTAAGATCAATTGTTTCCAACATTTAAGGATATCACAATATTGCGAAGTGAAGATATAATATGATGTTTTTAAGCCATAAGACACTAATCACAAATCAACAATGGTGTCACCTCAAATAGGGAAACGCAAAAGAAAATCAACCTTTAATTCAACAAAATCACTTAATAAAACCAAAAGCCACCAACTAGGTATTCCACGGGAGACCTCAATTTTCTCCTCACAAGAACCCCCTTATAGTGGTACGCAAATCACCTTCATAAAATCAGCAACATAGCAATGACAACAATTATCTATTCGCAGTTCCAAATAAAAGAAACCAACCTACTTAATGACTAAAACAATTACCATCTCAAGATTCTAAATAAGTATCCATAAAGAGAACTTACAAATCAACCATTAAATGAATATAAAGGAAGTCAATTTTCAAAAGATTAAAATCCCATTTCACCAATAACCTATCCAATTCAAGAATACCCTAATCAATCTCTAATCATGCCCATACATTGAAATTTCTCCTTTCATCTATCAACATAATTGAAAGCTACTTAATAGCTGAGTAGTTAACTCATTATTATTTCATAACTACTTATGTCCAAAAAATTATTTCCATTTTCCTTTCATCATACTAACTTAACACTCACTTCCAATATTTAAATTAATTGAGAAAACCACTTAAGACCAATTGTCTATACTTTAAAATGATAATAATACAATACTCTAATTACTTAAACTACATATTAAACCTTACCACCTTAAAATATTAAATCTATCTAAATAAATTTACACATATAAATACCTTTTGAAACCACTACCTATTTATATATATTAATTCTTTTATTCCCATTCAGGATTTATAATCATTCCTATAACTATATACATATATATAAACCTAATTTAACCAATTAATACTCTAATTATATTTAAAAGGATAACTAATTTCACTACACTCCGTTACAACGCTAAGAACCTATTCATTTATAAAAAGGCATGACTCTTTTCCCCAATATGTTAAGGTGTTACCAACTTTCGTTATATAGCATAATCATTTAATTTAACAAGAGAACATTTTTTTTCTAACATTTGATATTGAAACTAGAGATATTATTTAAACTTTTAAATTTCCCATTATGACCAGGTGAGACGGCTGAGACAGATTGCAAACAGAATCAAAGAGTTTATTTAAATCTATACACCCTACCATGTTCAAGTGCGCCACTGCGACAGGCTATCAATGAGACCAGAGAGAAATTGATTTACTACACATTAAAAGTTGTAGTTGTGACGGGTTTCCAATGGTTTCAGGGAGACTATTTAATTTTGTACAGTGCCTCCACTCTAAATGACGTAACAGTGACATGTTGCCAAGTATATTAGAAAGTGAATATTGGAATTTGGAAAATATCGCCATCTATTTGCATTATTATCATATCCCAACTGTTATCCACAAAATTGAAGGGAAGAAGACAGGTGAGGTGCAAATACGTGACTTAAGAGAAGGAGAATTAATGTACAACTTTTCCTTTTCAACATATTTCTGTTTGCTGGCGAGTTTCCAGAGACACGCTCAAGTTTGAAGTTTGGAAATTAATCTTCACCACTCTCGTACATTTGACAATA
>VDFB02345536.1:0-18591 GCA_007258455.2 Sequoia sempervirens
TCCCCAGTCTCGTTACTATCCTTGACCCCCATCATCATCATCATCCATTAGTGTCATTCACTATCCTTTTGGTGTTGTTTTGGGATGTATCCTTCCCTCATCAACAACACTTTCATCATCATCATCGGGAGGTATCCTTCCCTATCCTTTTGTGGTGTTTTGGGATGTATCCTTCCCTCATCAATACCACTCAGTGGGATGTATCCTTCCCTATCCTCGTGTTGTTTTGGGCTCTTTAATTCCCTCATTGACAACCCTCCATCCATCATCAACCCATTTTGGCTTGTACCTTGACTGGGGCAGCATCACCTTTTATCCTCAAATCCATTTGTGCTTCACCCATTTCCATATCACTTACTCTCTTCCCCATCACCTTGCATCATCTTCCTCATCTCTCCTTGCATCACATCATCTATTTCGAGAGCACACACATGTTCTCTTCAACCCGCATGTCCTCTCGAGGGGGCATCATTTATCCCTAATTTTCATCATTTTCTTTTTCCCTTCCTAGTCTCCTTTGGATATTTGGGAATCTTTCAATCTAACCATCTACTAAGTTATATTTTAATATTCTTTGAAATGATGCTACTTATTTCATCTCAAGAGGGCAAAGAAATGTGAACTTTATCCAAATTGGACACTTAATTTATCAAATTTATATCACTTTTAGATCTAAACATCCTCTTATCCTAGTTAATTAAATAATATTACTATTATTTAATTAATATCTTTAATTCTGCCAAATCCCTAAGGTATTTAATTAATAATTAAATACCTTACCCTCCTTAATCCTCTTTTCTTCAAATAAATTAAATAAATATTACATTTATTTAATTCCTCACATGTCTTTTTCATCAAATCTTAATCCATCTCCTAATCTCTTCATTAAGGATGTGCACATGCCTAATCCTTGATTAGGATGTGTCACATCCTCCAACTTTTGCAAGTTGGCTTTTAATCCTAATTAGCCCCTAATTATCCTCTAATTATTGATTAATTAAGCCTAATCATTCTCAAAGGAATTTTTAATTCCTTTTTATTCTTCCTAGATTCCCTCCTTTTATATGTGAATTTTTAATTCACATTTCATCCTTTCAAGGCTTCTAGAACCTTGGACTTGTCTAATCTACATGTGACCCACCTTGGACTTGTCACGAAATCTCCACATGTGACCTTCAGTCCCACTGCCACTGAGGCCACCTTTTACCCTCCCATCCCTAGGAATGTGAATTTTTAATTCACATTTATCCCCCAACCACCTTTCCTTTTCCCATGTAGATTTTTGAGGAATTCTAAAATTCCTCAAAATGTCCCTTTCACTCCCACTTGGGGACAAGAAATCCCTTTTTGTGGAAATCCTCTCATCCCCAAAGGTGCATGTCCTTTTCCACCTCATGTACCTTTTGACAACTCATCTCCACCTCATATCCTCTTGTCCTTCACCCTCCACATGTCAAGATGTGAGGGCTTGTGGGTTCTCAACCCACCATAGCCCTTCATCTTGGCCTTGTTGGATCAATCTTGACCCTTGAATTCTCTAGAGAATTCAAATTCTTCTATAAATACCCCCTCCTCAAGGGCATTTCCAACACTTTAGATTGAAGCAACTACATGCTGCCCATTTGCCTACACAACACTTAGCTATCTTGCACCCTTATGCTGTCATTTTGCATTTTCAACACTTTGCACTCTCATAACTACATGCTGTCCATTTGAATCCTCAAGCCTTTTTCAATCATTCGACCATCTTTTTTCATCATTTTGCATATCGAAGCTTGCATTTTAGTCATTCAATCCATCATCTAAGGAGCACACAACCAATCCAAGCAAGGGCCAATCAAAGAAGTTTCAACAACAAGGGAGGTAAAAATATTTGTGTTTCATTTTATTTGCATTCCTTTTCGTTGTAACTCTCTTTTGGCTAATCTTGAGATGTCCTTGGTGTTTTGTCTTTCATGTTTCTTAGTTAGATTCGCACATTTAGAGTATTAGGAATTCCAAGGTATCACAGCTGCCATCCCTCCTCCTCTATCGTATCACCTCAAAACAACCATCAATATTTCTCCTTCATCTCCTCCATCCACCATCTCCCACCCTTCATCTACTCCATCCATCTTGGGTTCTTATGTCCCTCCACCCACTATGACTGCTTTCGGTCCATATATCCCAAGATCACCTCCTCTTTCTCATCCTTTCATCCATCCAACACCTATCCATCTCATCCATCATAAACATCCCTCTCACATATCCTATAATTAGGATTAACAAAGGCACTTACCTAAACATCCTCCATCTACACATAATCCCCATACTCCTACCTCCATCACTCCACATCATCCATCTCCTCATAGCCATCCCATTGCTACTAAAAGCACTTTGGCTATTAAAGAAAAAATGCATAAATCCAACCATCCACATGAATCTATGGCTCCCCATGTCCCCTCCAAAAGAAATGGTGAAGAAAAGAAAAATCTAAATCTACATTAAATCCGTAGGCCACAAAGACCCACCAAAGCAAAGATCAAAACCATGTGGATCCCAAAGAAAAAAGATGCAATGCCATCACATTAAAAATCTATAAGAACATTCAAAGTCGCTAATCCAAAAGTTAATCATACACCCCTTTCATCTCCTAAGTTTGTTTTGGGTCATTATGTCCCGAAATTCACCATTCCATCTCCTCCATTATCCCCACATTCTCCATCCCTTAATCCTTTCACATCCACCACCACATGTGCCAATGTTGGTCATAAACACATCTCCCCATCACATATCCACCCCATCATTCTATACATACCCTTTCCAGCATCCCATCCATTATCCCATGTCTCAACCCCATCAAATCCCTCTAATTCATCCTCATGCATAATCCATTTATCCTAATAAGGTTGTACCAATATCCAACAGTCACTTCAAACATGGGATCTTAACACCTTGATTCTTATCACATGTCTTCTAAATCTGCTTATCCACTTCCTTATCCTTACCCATCTCCTTCTGCATGACATCCAAAAAGTCCAAAAATCCAAAAAAAAATCAAAAAAATCAAAAAAATCAAAAAATCAAAAATAAAATAGTAAAGAGAAATAATCCATCCAATGGTGAAAACTTGGCAAACAAGCACCTTGGATAAATACCATGATGAAAACTTAGCAAACAGGCGTCATGCGTAAATCCCCATCTGCACTTGTGGGCAACTTCCTGATATGCATTCCCTCCATCTGCTATGCTTCTAGCTATGCACCTGTCTTCCTGTTATCTGTCCTCTTCATAAACCCCCCCATCCCACCTATCTTCCACATCCTACCATCATATCCCATTTATCTCCCATCCCTCCATCCTTCTTGTGATCTTGATCAAAATAGGGGCACCTATCTATGCATGCTTTGGATACCTATTGGTATACATTCCTTTCATCCATGCTCTATCATATTACTTAGTCACCCATCCTATCCTCATCTAGTTATCTCCTTTATCTTCCCATTCACTTGTCTTCTATCCCTCATGCCTCCTCATATATGACATATCTAGAGTGGGGGCATCTGCTTCCTTTGTGACATAGTCCTTGGAGACATCATCTATCATAACATCCCTTCATCTCCCTATCCGTCTATCATAGCATCCCTTCAATCTCCCCATCCTTATCTTTGTATCTATCTATCCTAGCATCCCTTTGATCTCCCAATCTTTTTGTCCCTATCCATCTATTACAGCATCCCTTTCATCTCCCCATCCTTATCTTCATATCCATCTATCCTAGCATCCCTTTCATCTCCCAATCCTTATATTCCCATCCATCCAAACAATCCCTCCCATCCCCCATCCCTATATCTCTATCCATTCTTTCATCTTTATCCTCATCCCATCTCACAATCCCTTGTCATTGGTATCTGGCTATAGGCCTCCCCCCATGCAACCCAATGCCATTTATCTCATCGTCATCACCCCTGCTTCTCTTGCACATCTTTCCAATCCCCTATCATTTTTCATCACTCATCTATCTATCATATCATCCTCCCAAGTCATTTTAATGCTTTGGATAACTATCCCATCCTTAAGTTTTATGTGATCGTCATCATCCTATCCAAACCAACAGGTCTATTCTATCTTGTCATATTGGTCCCATCTTTTTATCCACTTATCCTATCATCTTATCATCCTTTATCCATTATTTTCCTTTGGTCTTGTCGAACTACATTGCCCCTGCACTTTCACATAGGCAAGGTCAATCATTTGATCCACCCCTGAGGTTCCATCATCGATCTTCATTGTCCACTTTTCTCTTCTTTCGTCTATCATTGGTCATTCTGCTTTGTCCATCTGCTCCTCTATCATCTAGCGTCAGTCTTTCTACTTTCTCCGTCCACTCCTATATCGTCTATCATTAGTCTTGGCTTTTGTCTCTCCATTCCTTGTCATCTATCATCATCATTCATCATCCTCTTTCTACTTTTATCCATGGTCAGTCGACAGCCTTTTACCAAACTACGAGGGCTCTACATTTTCACGTAGGCAAGGCTAATCTTTGATCAGCCCTCGAGCCCCTAGGTCTTTAGGTTGTGTTAGTCTCATGTCTTGTCTCCCTTGTGTCGTGTCATCAAGCTATGCCCTTATCTAGCTAGTTCTTAACAAACAAGATCCACTTGTATCAACAAATCCAATCAGTTTTGAATATCTTACATCATATCAATCTTTTCACTTAGTATTCATCATAGGTCTCAACAGGATGCATCCTTCCTAACAGACCTCATCAATCCCATCTATCCCCTTGATCCTATGGCAAAGGACATTTGAAATTGAATGCAATATTTTGATGCTTTTGGATTTTGTTTATCATTTGAGCTCCCTATCATCACTTGTCAAGGCCACCATAATCCATCATATCATGGCGTGTTTTGATTGGTCCACATAGGGGCATATCTTGATCTTTTGTTTGATTGTGTCTTCTTGGTTGTCCCACATAGTACCCACCAAGATCCCTGAGGTCTTGTGTTATGTTGGGGCATCCTTTTGTGCTTGTGTTTATCTCAATACCTGGCCCAATCAAGGTCTTTCTTTGTGACTTTGGGGTGTTGGGATAGCCTTCTTGTCTGTTGTCTTTATTTCATGCATTAGACAATAATACGCCTTGATTCCACATACCCTAGCACTAGATGTCTTATGCTATAGCAAAAATCAGTGCTCCGAAGATGGAAAATTGTATTAGGATTGCATTTCATAATCATGACCATTGAATTACATTCATCCTATGATTTTGGTTGTGCAAATATTTCTCCTCCATCCCCTATTCTTCTCAGGATACTAAAAGGTTTTTGATAGGTGCACACTCACACCATGTCCGCATTCATCTTCCACTATCACTTAGGACCCTATTGACACTTATCATGAAATAATTACATTTTAGATCTATACATTTGCACACTATCTTAGGTCCGTCCATAATATCGCCACCTGCAATATCAAGTGTTATGTCCACCATCAATACCGTCATAATACATCCATTACATCCTGCATCACACATATTAGTCGAACATGCACATAACTATCATAAGCATATAAAACATAAGAATTTGTCACATCATCATAAGAATATCTACATCTATCTCAAACATATGCATCATACAACATAGGCATTCATCATCCATGAAAACAAAAATCACCATACATTACATCCTGCATTACTCACATTAGTTAGCATGCATAAAGCTCCTCCAAAAACCATCACACATAAACATATATATATATAAACATCCATACATATAACATCCACTACCATCAAAAGTCCATCCACATATGCATCAACACAATCATCTATAGATTTCAAATCCATCACACACATAAAACATGAGGTCAATAAGAGCTATCGTATATATAAATATACCACAAGTCCACAATACATCTCATAGTCAAGACTAACATTTAATAATGCCATCAATGTCATCACAATCTATGACCATCGTATACAAAAATCATCCAATCAAAACACTAGTACAAGGTCTTGCAAATATCCACTGCACCTCTGCACTATCCATCTACCCTGAACCTATCAAAAACATAGTATCTTGTCATCTACCAAATGAACTCCCCACGTCTGATCTCTGTGGAGAATCAGGTACTGCTCCTCTGCCTGGTGAAACCCCTAGTGAATCACTGTAACCTTGGGTCTATGTCCCCAATGACTGGGATGGTGCTGGCCTTTGAGGTGTCTGCCGAGTGTAATGGAATGTCCATTATGCTAGATTAGGAACCACATGATAATATGCAGCCATCCAAAATCCTACCTCTCTCATGTTCTCCTCTTGCACAGCAACCTAGACCCGAGCGGAATTCTGCTCCTAACGATACCTATCTCGGTCCCTGGTAATGACTCTCTCTCCTACTCCCATGCCTCTTGAGCCAACTAGCTCTATGCCAGCTCTGCCTGTAATCAGCCCCTCATCTCCTCTGCAATCGCTGCCTATACCACCGTTGCATCTCTCTCTCCACAACCTGTATATCTGCTCCTAACATCCCACCCTCACCCTGACCTATTGGTGCATGAGCAATCGCGACATCCCTCTCCACCTGTAGAGTCTGCATCCGTATCTCTGCTGCATCTCTCTCCCACTGAGCCACCTATGCTCGAGTCATTGCTGCATCCCTATCCCTCTGAAGAGCATGTGCTCTTAGCTCCGCTAAATCCCGCTCTCTCTGGAGAGTCGATACCTCTACTACTGTCTCATCTCCTCCTCTCAACTGCTACAGTGAAAATGACTAAGGTAATTTTTAAAATTACCTTTTTAACCCCTTCTTCCTAAAAGGTATTTTTTACCTTTTATTTATCTTTTTCTTCCTCTAACTAATCCCTAACTTCCCGAGGCTACCATTTGCAAACCGTGCATTAGATCACCTTCCTTCAAAAACCAAACTCGCTTGGTTTTTTTAACTCTATCCAATGGTGTCCTTCTTTTCTTCCTATCGAGATGTCATCTGAGGACCCCCTTTTTCCTCCCCCAACTGCCCTCTCGAGGGGGCATACCCTCCTACCATTCCTCCATTCTTTCAACTTAGTCATGGGGCAACATCAACCTTTTCCATGCTAGGGGCATCACCATCTACCATTTCCTCCCTCATTTGCATTTTATTTTTCTTTGAAACACTATTATTCTAACAATATTTTGAAGAGGGGCAAAATGTAGACATCTAAATTTAATCACTCCCTTATGATTAAATTTACTCCCTTTTCGTCTATCATATTAAATATTAATTAAATTAATATTACACCTTTGGTCTCATATTTGTAAAGTATTTAATTTAATAATTAAATGCTTTATCTTTCACCTTCTTCCTCTCTAAATTAAATAAATAGACCAACTTATTTAATTTAGTCATTTTTTTTACCTTTTTGATTTAAAATCAATTTAAAATTCTTCATTCTCTCTCCTTGTCACATCCTCCATGATCTTGCTCTAACCTAAATTAATTTAATTAATTCATGATTATGATGTGCATCCTCTTAATCAAAGATTAATGCCACATCCTCCTACATTTGCCACTTGCCTCTAATCTTCCATTAATTACTCTAATCCAATATTTGCACTACCTTAACCAAGGTCATTAGCCATATTTAGCACCACCTTTTTGGTCAACCTTTTCATTTACCTCTTTTTAGCATCGATCCTATTTCCCATGTGAATTTTTAATTCACATTTATTTATCCTAGATCCTAAGGCTTCTAGAACCTTGGACTTGTCACATCATCTACATGTGACCAAGTACCACCTTTTTGGAGCTCACCTTTTATCCTTTAGACTCTCCTAAGAATGTGAATTTTTAATTCACATTTATATTTTCAACCACCTCTCCTTTTCCCATGGGGATTTTTGAGGAATTCCAAAATTCCTCAAATGTCCCTTTCACTCTCACTTCAGGACAAGGAATCCCTTTTTGAGGAAATTTTCTCACTCTCCAAGGTGCTTGGAAGGTACTTGTCCTTCCTCCACCTCATGTACCTTTTGGCCACCTCACTTACACCTCATCTCCCCTTAGCCACTTCACCATCCACATGTCAAGATGTGAGGGCTTGTGAGTTCTCAACTCACCATAGCCCTTCATCTTGACCTTGTTGGATGAATCTTGACCATTGAATTCTCTAGAAAATTCAAATTCCCCTATAAATACCCCCTCCTCAAAGGAATTTTCAACACTTTTTGATTTGAGCAACCTTATGCTTCCAATTTGCATTCTCAAGCACTTGCTATCATTTAGCCATCCACTTTGATCATCTTGCACATTCAATCTTGCATCTAGCTACATCAAAATCCATCAAAGGAGCACACAAATCCATCAAAATCAAGGGCCAACCAAGGAGTCTTCAACAACAAGGAAGGTATAATCGATTTATGTTTGTATTTCATTTATTTTCCTTGTTTTATCACTCTTTAGGCTAATCATTGAAGTGTTCTTAGTATTTTTATCATTTGCATTTTTAGTTATTTTGCACATTAGAATAGGGTAAAATTCCAAGGTACACAACAATTTTTCCTATTATTACAATCTTCAATGTTTAGTCTAAAACACATAGTTTAATAGGGCTATTTTCCAATCAAGTTTTCAAGACTCAAAAAGATCAAACCCAAGTTTGATTGACTTACCTTTGAGATTGAAAGTTAATCTATTGTCCTTGTTGATTTGCATCCTAATGAAACCCTTGAAAAAGGTAGAATTGACCTTAGGTTTTGGACATCAAACATCTAGGGTCCCATTTTTCTATGTTTCATTTTGGTGAACTTGTTATTTGACATCATAATGTTTTTGTATTTGGAAGTCTTTCAAACCCTAGATCTAGATATTGCATTGCATTTTTCATTTAGGGTTTCATTTTTGCATTATAAAAAATCATAAAAATACAAAAAATTGCATCCATGTAGTGTACCATAAGATACATTAGGGTTTGTTTAAGTCATCTTAGATCTGATTTATATTCAAATTGAATTCATTAAGTTATTCCAATTTGGAATTATTCATTGCATTCAAATTTCATCTTTCATTTAGATCAAAAAAGTAAAAAAAAAATATAATTGTGTTTCAAAATTGCATCAAATCATTGTTTTCAAAATAAATTACATCTTAGAATTAGTCAAGAATTGCATATTAGATCTGAAAATTGCATTTCAAATTATCATTTTCTTCTTAAAAAATTTCCACATTATTGCATGATTGCATTTTCAATTTCCTAGTCATAAAATCAGCAAAATTTTCTAGAAATATTCATTGTAAAAACTATCTGCACAAAGATTTGAGAATGTTAAATAGTAACAAGAATATTCAAACTTTGAATTTTTTGAAACCTTGCCTAGGACATAGGCGCCCTAGCTACCACTTTCCTACTTCTTCCACCTAAAATTTGTCACAAATATTTGTTGCTATGTTTTCAGTAGGGTTTTGTTGTCTAAATTTGTCTTTACATTAGGAAATTTTCATTTTGCATTCTACATTGTTGCACATTTACACTCATAAATTCACAAACATAAAGTTGGAAAAAATCTAGAAAATATTCATTATTACACCTATTTGAGTGTATAATCAGAAACCTTAAACAACACCCTAAATAGTCAAAATTTGAATTTTATAAAAGCATATCAAGGACATAGGTGCCTTGTGCACCTTTGTCCTACTTTTTTTGTAATATCCCTCTTAAAGAATTTCTAATCTCCTATAAATGATCTTTTCTCAAATTCAAAAATGAAGAAATCAAGCATAATGAAACTTCATCGAAATTCCCAAATTTATCATTAAATGATATGCAATTGGAAAAAGGGCACCTTGCTACAGAAATATCATGATTTTTGAAATTTTTTGTTTTCATTAACAACAATGAACAAAAACAACAACCATGTTGCAATTTACATCATTTGGAACTCATTACAAATGCCAAACTTCAAGAAAATATATAGTAGCTTCACATACCAAAGCATTGTATTGTCCCTTAGTAGATAAATAAATCATATTTCTATAAAATATCCTTTTCTAAAAAATTATATCAAATTCTATGAAATAAATATTCTCCCACTGAGATATTGTAATTAGCAACAAATAATAAAATTGGGTATGAAATATTCTTCTCCAATTTATACAAAATGACTCAACAAAGAGGGAAAAAGATATTAGATGATGTTTTTATGGTGTATACATGTAAAAATACCTCATATAAGTTTTCATAATCTATCGATAACTGTAAGACTTGTCGATGAACTTGAGCACCCAGGATCACTTGCAAAACCAAGATAAACCTTCCACACGAGAGCAACAAGAGATAAAATGCTGGAATATAGTGCAATACAAAAATGATGTTATTATCACACATTAAATGATACAATATGCCTCAACTCTCCTTGAATTGATTGAGTGAATATGAACTCATCTAGACTAGATAGGAGGTAGAGGTGAGTGCAAAATATATAGTAGAATATGGGAAAATAATTACAAGAGGGGCAATAACTCCCAAATAACCAAATTAGGTTGGAGTTATGCGTACTTGGAAAATGCCAAACATGTGGCATAACCTTCTCAGAAAGAGATAGATGTGTAGTTTTGTGAGGTGGAATATAAAGCCAAAAGAGGGTGTGAAACTCAACCACCCAAGTATGAGTGGGAGCAACACATGTAATCAATGGATTATGCCATGTGTCCTCACATGAGCCACATCTCCTATAACCTAAGGTATGCTTAATAATGTGTAGGAAAAATAATATTAAAAAACCTACACTAACACCCCCCTTAAGCATAGCTTAGGTGGATGAAAGGATGAAATAATGCAAAGATGGGTCCCGACTACAAGGCCATGTAAGGTACCCATGTACAATGATGAAACCTCTCAAAACATGAGAAAGAGAAAACCCGTAGGAAAAAACTCTCCCCCAAGAGAGAAGAAAAGAGACCATATAGTCCCCCAATGTATAATCTCCTGCATTGTTGGTGAATGCTTGACACAAGAAGCTAAAGATGATCCAAGATCGTTGAACACTATTTTTCCCCTTAGGAAGAAAGAAAACCAAGGATGTATGTAAGATATCTTCCCATTCCTGAAAGGAATATGAAGGAAGAATGTATGATGTCTCTGAATTTTGTTTAGGTGTGCCCATGTCGATACTAAAAGTTGTCACCATCAAATAAAGTGTTCTAGGCCACACTATAGAAGATGAAAATCCAAAACCTAGTGGAGATGGATGTAGAACAAAATCTGAAGAAAAAGATATCTCCTTTGAAGACAAGTGTGCCTCCTCCAAATGTTGCTCAAAAGTATCCACAATCATGCCAAATTGTGATGAATGATCATGTGGAGAATGAAAAAGAGGATACAAAGGTTCCTCCACAACAACTAAAGAAGAATCAACTTCATGAAAGAGGAGATGGATGTCTTGAATAGTATCTCCCAAGTCTAAAACATGAGACTCCATAAATAAACCTGCAATGTCTGTCAAGTAGTCATCTGAAGTAGCTATATCAGGAAGACAATGTGTATCCTACTGCACTGAATGACAAGAAGCCATGAATGTAGTGACACAAGTATCTTTAGATGCAATAGTAAATAGAGGAGAAGGAATGCAAGGCTCAAGAACTGGATCACATGTGAGAATACCCAAGTTCAAGTAGCCAAATTTCTCCTCAAAATCAAAGCTCACACTAGGAGTGTGTTCAACAACCAAAGGATCAGAACCATCATCAGGTGCAAAGTATAAAAAGGTATACAACCAAGATGCATGATCAACCTGCCCAATAGCAATTATCTCTCTGCTCTCCAAGTCTCTGATAATAACTAAATCAAGTGTGAATTCAACAGTATTCCCCATTCCACCATGAGTGATCTGATAGATGGAAAAAAGATTGTTTGAAAGATGAGGTAAACACAAAAAAACATTATAAGTACCATCCCCAATATCAATAGATCCTTTCCCAATTACATCCATGTATATATTATTTCCCATCATAATAGGTGGCATAGCACAAGGCTCAAAAGAAGAGAACATAGACTATGTAGAATCCATATGATGAGAAGCTCCAGAATCTAGGAGCCATCTGCTTGATCCAAGACATGTAGAAGCACAAAGAGCTTTACCTTTTGATTTACCTACCCCCTATAGTATGGCCCTTTTCCTTATCAAATTCTGAATTTTTGGAATTAGAAGAAGAAGCTGAATCAACCATTCGATAAGGCAAACTGATGTTGTTCTTTGCTAAAAGATTCTTCAACTCATCAATTTGTTTTAAGTAACATTGATGTTCATCATGCCCAAATTTTTTTCAATATGGACAAGTGAGCTTCTCCTTCTTAGATGAATCCTCCTTTGAAGAGAATTTAGAGTCTACTTTAGAAGTAGATGAATATTTATCTGAATCTTTCTTTCTATCACCTTGGTTTTGTTGTTTCTTGTTTTGTTTATTAGTGCCTTCTTTTGTAGTCAAGGCTTGAGATTTGGAAGATTTAATAATGCCCATTTGAATCAATTTATCTTGCTCCTTTGTGAGATCAGATGTGAACTCACTTAGGGAAGGCATACTAAATCCTTTTCCTAAGGCTCTTTTCATTGCATGAAATGTAGAAACAAACACTACATAATCAGGACCAAGTTTTGAAAGAATACTTGAAATCAACTGTGAGTCATCCTTTTTAACTCCACATTGCTCCAACTACAATCTTATGACATTCAATTTAGTAAATAAATCTTGAATGGTGTCAAAATTGAATGGGCTCAATCCTATGAGCTCATTCTCTAATGAATGTGCTCTCAAATCATCCTATTTACCAAAGAGAGTATTCAAAGTATTCCACACTTCATTTGGTGATTTTGCAAACATAATATGAAAGTGTAGATTAGGAGATACAACCATGCATAAGGTTCCAAAAGCTTCATCACACTTATTGAACCATTTAGGCTTATCTTCGTCTTCTGTAGGTTCCTTATCAATACCCATTATTATTCTATACAATTTTAACTTTCTTAAGTGAATTTCAATTTCATTTTTCCACTAAAATTAATTGTATGGTGTGAGTAGAGGAACCAATTTATCCATTTTATATTGTTGTTGCAATGTGAGAGAAAAAAATGCAAGAAGAACACACATAGACACCCCCCTTTTTCACTCAATAAAGAATCCCCCCCAACAAAAAATGATTTGGAACTTTATAAATTAGTGCATTTACAATGTTGGAGTTGTTTTCCAAAGTTTTTCAAGTGTCCAAAATGGACTCAAATATTGAAAGTACAATCAAATCTCAAAATTATAACTTCAAAATAGCACCAATGTATAGTTCTCAAAAAAATATCAACTTTCAAAAAAAGAATCACCTTGATCCAAGGTCATATATGAAAGTTATAGCCGTTTGAAGTTTAAAAAATGAGAATTGTCCTTCAGATCTGCTGATAAAACTGATTTTCTAGAAAATTTGGATCACTTGAGAAAAAATGGATCAGACCACTACAAAGCCTGTGAAATTCTACCCCAAATCAAAAAAAAAAAATCTCTAAAAAAAGAGCTCATATGACTAAATTATGGCCCTCCAAAGATTGACTACAAAATCAAAACTGCAATTGGAGAGGGGGTCTGCTGAATGTTTTGATCTAGTTTCTGCAAAATATGTAACCTATATGCAGAAACTAGCAATGACCCAGATATTGTTTTTCTGCTACGAACAAAACCCAGATGGCATATTTTCTTCAAAATATACAGAAAATGTGGAACTAGTGTAAAAAAAAGGCCTTTAGCAACATAAAACGACCCCAACAACCAAAACACGACATGAAAAGGTAGAATCATCTACTTAAGACAAGAAAAGGCATGTTGCAACCTGCAATACTAGTAAAAAAGATCACAAATCTCTCAAATTTGAGAAGGGGCTTGCACATCTGACGCTCTAATACCATGTAAGAGTTGTTGATGTACTTGAGCACCCAGTATCACCTGTAAAACCAAGATAAACCTTCCACATGAGAGAAACAAGAGATAAAATGTTGGAATATAGTGCAATAACAGAATGATGTTATTATCACACACTAAATGATACAATGTGCCTCAACTCTCCCTTGAATTGATTGAGTGAATATGAACTCATCTAGATAGATAGGAGGGAGAGGTGAGTGCAAAATATATAGTAGAATATGGGAAAATAATTCTGAGAGGGGCAATAACTCCCAAATAACCAAATTAGGTGGGAGTTATGCCTTCTTGGAAAATGCCAAACATGTGGCATAACCTACTCAAAAAGAGACAAATGCGTGGTTTTGTGAGGTGGCATATAAAGCCAAAAGAGGGTGTGAAACTCAACCACCCAAGTATGAGTGGGAGCAACACATGTAATCGATGGATTACGCCATGTGTCCTCACATGAACCACATCTCTTATAAACGAAGGTATGCTTAATAATGTGTAGGGAAAATAATATTATAAAACTTACACTAACAATAACAGTATGAGACAATAGTAGGAAAATACTTATGAAAAATCCAATATTGCATTACCAAAATAACACCAAATCGATGCCAAACATAACACATAATTCCTCTACAAACTCAATAATTAAAAGAAGCATTATTACATAAAAATATTCTTCAATACATGGTATTAACTTCTTACAAGAAAATCACAAAAAATTGGAAACACAATCACACATCTATACTATGAACTCCTACTTGACAAAGGAAACAAAGAACTAATTTGAAATCTTTGTAGCACACTATCAAACCCTGAGTGAATTTGAACCTAAAGACTATCATGACCATTGTATTCAAGCCTCAAAATCCTTGGTTTAGTAGCCTCTATTCTTTCTTCCATGGTTGCCCATCCTTAGAAGGAATATCAAAACCTATGAAAGAAACATGCATAGAATGAAACCATAATGCCAAAAATTATATTTTATATGTGTTGCCTTTTTTAGGAAACATCTTGGGAACCCAAATCCCATGCCAAAAAAGAGGAATCTTTCATACGAAGTAAGTAACTCCCACCATAAGTTTTCCCATACAAATTGTTATGTGTCGATTGAAGTCTTGCAACTTAATTTGCCACAATTGCTTTAAAATAACTCCCAATTTCCAATGCCCCATTTGGATCCATGATGATAAAATTAAAATAAATATTAATTTTTTCCCAAATTTGATTTTATAAATTTATCTTGAAAATCCAATTTACTCAATTTATCCACAAGTCTTGATTAACAATTTTGAAAACTGAATTTCCTAAAAATAGTAATTGCTATTTTTAGAAAATGGTACATTATGAGTCCTCCATCCCAAAAAATTCTTTCCCTCAAGCAATTAAAAATAATAATTCTTCAAAAACCTTATGCCAAAATTATATATCATACCAACATGCATATTAAGCCCTGATCCTATACCTGTGAAGAGTTGCATTCTTTGCCAAAGAGTATTGTGCAAAAATGAGGACTCATATTCCTTTGTTCCAATGCTATGAATCCAAAAGAAAAATATATGCAATCTAATCTCTTGTATGTCTAATTAATTGATGTATTCATTCTCATACCTCAACTGAAACACTTCTCCCAATAATAAAAATATGATATTTTATGCTTGTAGGACCGATACAAGATTCAATGCACTCTCCATTACAAAAGATATGAAATTAGTAAATAGATTATTCTCTTACCTTCATAGTACTAAAATATTCAATGCAAGAATGTGTAGCGAAAAGCACATACTTTATCTTAGCTTGAGAAATATTACTTTAAGCTTCATAGACTGATTTAAGACATCCATAGTATAGTATAGGAATGGAAAATATCATCATACAATAGTAAAATGTATAACACAATTCTCCCAAGTTTAAATTTGTAAGCAACAACCCATTTGAATAAAAGTTGTTTTTCCTAAGGATATCTACAGACACCAACTTATCACCTCATTTTTGTGACTCATCACTTTGAGTATTTTTCAAATGAATACAATAAATTTCTTAGGTAAATCCAATAAAGTAACATTTTATAATCCCCAACACATTTAAATCCCATTAAACACTAATAGAAACTCAAAATCACACAATATTATCAAAGTTGTTTAGCTCAAATGAAAAACTAAACCCACAACTTCTAGAGATGATATAAATTGGGAAATTAACAATATGAAATGACCTGCAACAAGATGGAATTTTTCTTCAATAGCAGCACATTCCCAAATATACATGACACTCAATTCATCAGACAACCTCATTGGGAACCTCCAGTCAACACACACATAGTGTGCTTCTAGAATGTAGTGCCCCTCCATGATTCACCTTTTTATGATGCTTATGTCAAATGCTTGTGGATTCATTTTATGTCTCAGGTACTCATTACTTGTGGTTAAAACATTTTATAATAACATTAGTTACAGTACGTTACTATGTTAGATGATGTAATACTCAAGACTTGTTAAGATGCTAGGTTTATATATGTTATGTTTGTTGTTTATGTTTACTATGAGACTAAGATATATTTCTTTATGATTACATGTTGATGATGTATTAGGATGTTAGCATACTAACCTTTCTTGATGATTTATATGAAATGATCTAAGAAGTGTAAATGCTTTATGTCTATGATAGCCCTTGTTTAATGATTTTATTTAAGGATATTTGAAGTACTAACCTTTAATAATGATATGTTTAGATTATTGTCATGACTATGTGTGATGTTTTATGTTAGGACTTATCGTGTGAGTTTATAGATATGATTATCATATTGATATATGCTTATGGATATTCTAATGACTAATGGAATAGTGATGTTAAATGTTGATTGCTAGCCTTTGATTATATTGATCATGATTATTGCATGTTTATGTATATGCTAGAAATATAATGTGTTACGTTATTTTGGAATGGTTTGTGATTATTGAGGTTACAAGATGCTATCTGATATATTATATGATGCTTTTAAATGTTATTTAGGTGTGAAGGGAAGGATGTTGTATTTCTCACTTGTGAGAACCCTACAATGTTTTGATTTCCTTTCATTAGGTATGTGATGATTATATATATGTGCACAACCATTTTGTGTGCTACAGGTTGTAGGTACTAGGCATCAAATCCACCTAAATTGGCAGGTTTGAGTGTTGCTTAAACCCAATGGAATAGTTTATTGGAGATAGCACTTGGTTCCCTACCCTATCCATCATCCTCGAAGAGGATGAGTATCTGGTCTGATACCTTGTATGTGTGTTAGTGTTGTATGTGGTCAGTTGGTCTTGCTTTTCAACCCTAGTTGGGGTTCAAGTAATTGTTTGGAATTTGGTTTGTTTAATTTAAAATTGATTGATAAATGTTGTTTTTGGTTAATAGATGCATTAAAATAAATTATTAAGTAAAACAAGCACTTTGATAAATAAATATAAATATATTTATTAACAATCATAGTTTATAATAAATTAAATGTGTAATGTAGTATTAAAATAAAATAAAATAGAATTATGGTGGAAAGTTATAATTAATAAATAGTAAAATAACATGTAAAATAGAAATGTTTTCCATGCAATTCATGCAATACATTGAACAAATTATCAAAAAAGAAACTTAATGTTTTTTGGGGATTTTGAGAGATTTCATTAGATTTTTGGTTTCGAAAAAGGAACCTTCTTCTTGCAAATATTTTTCGTGGGATTCAATTTTTGTGCTGAAGGGAATACTTTGTCTACAAAAAAAAATCACATATTGTGGTTGTTGTGGAAATGGGGATTCTTGGAGAAAATTGATTCAGGGTTTTGGGAAGAAGATTTATGTAAAATAATTTCATTCCATTGTTGATTCTTGGAAGGGAGGAATGTAGAAGGATAGGCATAGGAAGGCATTGTATCAAATCAATTTGAGAAAACAAATTTACAAGTGAGTCTCCATTCTACTTATATTAGTGATATTATTTTGATTGTTTAACATTAATCATTTTGTCTATAGTCTTAGCGCAAATATATTTTATGCATATCTTGCAATCATTCCATTCCTGAAAAAATATTTATTTACATCTATCGATTGCTTTCTTGAATGCTTTAATAAATCCAATTTTTGTATATCTTACAAACAGTGCTTTCGATGAGATAAAATCTATCTTCATCTGCTAAATGCATTTTCTTGAAAGTTTCTAAATCCTATTCAATGAATCCTTTTGTGTGCCCTCTCCTTCATCACTTGACTTCAACATCTTGCTCTTAATCTGTAGCCTATTGCATTGCATGTTATGTATTGACTTACCCAGCCATTGGTAATCCTGCGAGTTTCTTAAACCCTTTCAACATTTTTTTTAGTGCACCTGTCTATTATGTCTTTTAAATAAATGAAATTGCTTGATCTTAGTGGCTTAAATATGGTGCAGAAGCATCTTTTGCATAGTATGCCTCCAATAGGAAATTTTGTGAAATTTGCATTTTCCTCATGAGAACATGTAAAAAGGTCATTTCTAAGGTCATTTCAAATGTAATTGAGTCTTTAATAGGTCTCTAGGAGGTGAGATTTAAGCCACCATTCCATTGATGTAGGTTTGAGAGTCTAGGTGAGATTTAAGCCACCATTCCACCGATGTAGGTTTAGTAGATTGGTGAAATGGGTTAATAAAGAGTGTGTTTAGTGATA